>JAHLSL010000092.1:613179-642806 GCA_025920805.1 Petroica traversi
CCCCTCTGAAGGTAGAGTTAAGTTTGGCCTTGGAAAGGGAGTCGAACCCTCCCTGCCTGCCCCTGAGTTAACAATAGTATCTTGTGTCTCACTCTTTCCTCCCTTCCTCCTTCCTGACTGCATCCTGACCTTCGACCCTTCTCCGTGTCCTCCCCTGTACCGTTATGAGATAAGTTGTAACCCTCAGAATAAAAGTCTGAATGTTGGGCGATTCGGGGTCTTTTGCCCCTGAGCCCAAGCAGAGCGGACCCTCGTGTCTTGTGTCTGATTTGGGGCTCCGGGCAAAGGAACACTCTCTCTCTAAGCACCTCTCCGGTTTTTAGGACAGCGTCCACCATCCCAGGGAAGCCCGACTCCCGGCGAGGGGAAAAGAAGTCCCTAGCTGAAGCTGACTTCACGAAGAGGAAGCTCTCAGAACAAGCCGCCGAGCCGCCGGCTGTCCCTGTGGTCAGCTGTCCGGCCCTCGCCACCGGCCACACTTCTGGGAGGGCCAGTTCTGCTAGATCCTCTCGAATTTTAGTTTGGTATTGTATAACCTCTAAACCGTTATGTGTTAAGTCACTTTTTGGTTCCCTGTATAGGAATTGAGCTGGATTCACACTTTTGTTCACTTCGAGCGTCAGGTCATCACTGTCTATCAGAATTGCTTCATATTTTAATATTCTAGAGTTTGTTGACCATTTTTCAGCTTTTTGGTTTAACTCAGCTCTTTATGTATGGGGTGTATATACGATCAGTTTACTTCCAAAAGTGGGTTTACGGCTCTCTTCTACCAAGATAGCAGTAGCTGCTACAGCTTGAATACATACTGGCCAGCCATGACTCACTGGATCTAGCAATTTTGATAAATAAGCTACTGGCTTTTTCACACCTCCCCATTCCTGCACTAAAACTCCATGAGCTATCCCACTTTCCACATTTACATACAGATGAAAAGGTTTTTCTAGTGAAGGTAAGCTCAAGGCTGGTACAGAAGCTAGTTTTAACTTAAATTCCTCTAATTTATTATCATCTTCCTCGGTCCATCTTATATCCTCTCCTTCAGTCAATTTTTCATATAAGAATTTTACTGCCTGGGTGTATCCCTCAGTCCAAAATCTGCAATATCCCAGTAGTCCAAGCAGTCTCCTAACTTCCCTTTTTGAAGAAGGTGCAGGCAGAGATAAAATCCCTGACACCCTCTCAGGATTCAATCTTCGCATTCCTTTACTTATCGAGTGACCAAGATATTTCACCTCTGATTCCACAAATTGCAATTTCCTTTTTGACACCCTTAATCCTTTTTCCCCAAGAAAATTCAAAAGTTTTGTAGTTGCTTCTCTAACTTCTACTTCAACAGTTCCTGACAGTAAAAGGTCATCAACATATTGGATCAGTTGTATTCCAGGAGGAGTGGGGAAAGTTTGTAATATTTCTTCTAAAGCTTGCCCAAACAGATTTGGAGATTCAGAAAAACCTTGGGGTAACTTGGTCCATCTAAATTGTTGCTTCCTCCCAGTATGTGGATCTTCCCATTCAAAAGCAAAAATATTCCAGCTTTCCTCTGCTAATGGACAAGCCCAAAAAGCATCTTTAAGATCTACTACACTAAACCACTGATGCTGAGTTGGGACTTTACTTAACAGAGTGTAGGGATTGGGTACCACTGGGTGACGGGTACGAGTTCTTTTGTTCACTTCTCTCAAATCTTGTACTAATCTGTAATTCCCATCAGGCTTTTTTTACTGGTAGGATAGGGGTATTATGAGGAGACATACAGGATTCTAATGTTCCATCCTTTATTAATCCTTCTATTATTGGCTTTAAGCCTTTTCTTCCTTCTAAGGATATCGGGTACTGACGTATATGGATGGCACATTCTTCTTTATCAGTCGTGACTCTTATAGGGTCAATATTCAAACCTCCTCTATTCCCTTCTCCAGCCCAAACATTTTTATTTTTTTTTCTCTTCATCTTCTTGGCTAAGTTTTAACACTTTAGCCGTCATTTTCCCCTCTTCTGGTATAACCCCTATTCCCAACTGTATTTGTAAATCTCTCCCCAGTAAGTTGCAACCTGCTCCTGGAACTAAGAAGACATCTCCCATCCCTATTCTGTTTTCCCCTTCAATCACTACATTTTTAATAACACGAACTTTAAACCCTTCACCTTTTGCCCCTGTCACTTTCACAGTGTCATTACTGATATTACAACCCTTTGGAGCATTTACCATACACGTTCTCTCTGTTCCAGTACCCACAATAAATTCTAATACCTCTTCTTGGGGGCCTACTTTTAAGGTTATCATGGGCTCTAGGTGGTACTTATCCCCCAGGAGACAGAGCCCATGACCCTCCTATTCTTCCTCGGGGTGTATCTCCTTGAATACCTCCACGTTCTTTTTTAGATGTGGACACTCTCTTTTATAGCGTCTTTTTTTTCCCGCAGTAGAAGCAGACATTTTTCGTTTGCTCCTGAGGTTTTAATTGTGCAGAGGTTTTGTCCCCCCCCCCCCATTTACCCTTAAAACTTGAATATTTGGGGGTGGTATCTGGAGGCTTCAAATTCTGCTGGAAATTGCTTTCTCTCATTGTGGCTATCATGATTTTTGCATCCACTTTAGCTTTTTCCTCATCCCTCCTTACATAAACCTTTTGAGCCTCTTTTAGTAATTCATTTAATGATTTATCATGCCAGTCCTCAATCCTTTCCAGTTTTCTTTTAATGTCTGGCCAGGCATGAGTGAAAAAGTTAACTTTCAATAAGGTTTGCCCCGCTAGAGTTTCAGGGTCTATTCCAGAGTATTGCTTCATGTTCTTTCTAAGCCTTTCCAGCCATTCAGTGGGAGTTTCTTCTTTCCCTTGTCTTCCCTCAAAAGCTTTGCTGACAATATGCCCTCTGGGTGCTGCTTCTTTAATCCCCCTGATTATCAGACTACGATAATCATTCATATGTCCTCTCCCTATTTCCTCATTATTATTCCACCTAGGTTGTACCAGAGGCATTTTCTCGTCCCCGGCCAGACCTTGTAAGTTTTCTCTTTCCCAAATTCTCATTCCAGCAGCTCTTATCATATGCTTCTCTTCTTGAGAGAATATTATATTCATTATGGATTGCATTTCCTCCCAGGTGTAAATATTAGGGCCCAAAAATTGGTCTAATTGTTCGGCTGTTCCTAGGGGATCTTCCAATAACCCTTTAATTTCTTTTTTAAAAGCCCTTACTTCTGAAGAAGTTAGGGGAGAGTTCACAAAGCCAGCCCCTCCTTGTGCCCCCCCCCCCCCATGGGGACTTCTTGCAAAGGAAATAATCTGGCCCCTTGTTCCCAGGTGTGGCAGTGACGACCCCCCCTTCCCTTTTCCTTCCTGCATACTAGAGTTAAATGAGACACCAGAGAGATAAGCTACAATTGGAGGGCTTAGCGGAATTTTTCTCTGGCGCCAGAAAGCTGAGGATAAACATCTGGAAAGAATAAAGTAGGAAGAGGTAAAGAAAATTGATGACTCTAGAGACACTGTTTTATGCTATAAAAGATGCACGAGTTATCCCTGAGTTAGAAGCCTCAACAATCACCCCAAAGGTGTGAGAGACTTCTCCCCAGGAGCTGGACGCATCTCCTGCGGTTACTTCTCCAGAGATTGAGGGAAAGGATCTCAGTGAATGGTAAGATACATTGAATCCTTAGCTCATGCTTTTCTTCGCTAGCTGTAATTTATATGGTGCCTTAACGTGCACTGTATGTATTCTACTAGTAGATATTCCTGTGTAGTATTAGTCTCGTTTTTAAGTCTTATAGTCAGTAGTTTTCCCGTCTGTTACTAAATCATCTTTTATATAACAAACAGAATCAGTCATCATTAAAAGAACTTACGAACGGGAGGGGGTTTTGAGGTGCTGATTGTCTCGATAAGATTACTATCTGCTGTCAGAGGCCTGGGCAGTAGGAAAGGGCTTATTTAACTCCTAAACGCATTCGTGACACCAGGTTTTCTGTTCCTCCTCCTTTATAACCTCTTTCATTTTTTTCGGGGTATCGGCAGGAGAGATGTTAGCAAGCTGTCTTTGATTTTTAATGGAATTTCTGGTATTCTGGTACGGCGCAGAATTCTGAACTACGGGAGTGTGGGTAGAAGTAGGCTGGGAAGCTGGGACCATAGAGTTACCACTGCAAGTGGGCTGGGAGGCTGGGACCATCCCCACAGAGTCCCCCAGCCATGCCGTGGGGAGAGCCGAGGCAGCCGGAGTAGCAACGGAGGCAGGAGCTCCTGATATGGGTGGGGGGTTTGGGGTTCCCAAAAAGTGGGTCCCGGGTGGTAGGGGGTGGGGCTGAAGGTCCCAGTGCGGGAGGAAAAGAAATTCCAGCCCCCTGCCCGAGAAGGAATGGGTTAGGGGATCCCAGCGGGAAGGGAGGGGGCTCTAATATCCCCTGCCCGGGAAGGAAAGGGCTGGGAGATTTTCTAGGGGGTCCCAATGCATCTTTTTCTGTTCTTTGGCTGGTTCTGCCTCTGGGGCTTTTGATATTTTAAGAATTTTTGCCTCCAGAGTTTCTGTGCCCCCTGTCCAGCAGGAAGTATGTTCTATTTCTTCTGGATCGGGTGGCTCTTTGGAATTTACAAAAATATTTAAGGCCTGGCAAATCCAAGCCTCAGAAGATCTATATCTCGGCCAATTGATATCATCATATCTTATTTCCCTTTTTGTCCATTCTATCACACAATATTGAATCATTTTTATTTTATCTTTCCCTTTTGTACTAGGGTCTGTATCCCAGTTAGCTAGTTTAATTCCCAGGGGGCTGTCTTGGGGTATTTCTGGGAGTACTTTCTGTGTTCCTTGTCTGAAACCTTTCTTACTGCTTTTCTGTCCCATTTTCCCAGGATTTTATCTGTTTGTCCCTGGCTTCCCCCCCCATTTTTCCACTCTTATGATAGCAATAAAAACCTATCACAGAAAATTCTCCTGCTGTCCTTTTCTTTTCTAATATAATTCTCCCCTCCTCCAGACAATAAAATACCTTAAATCAACAATCTATATTACGTATTTTTCATTCATTCACACTCACTCATTTTTATTAATATGTCTCTCTCATTCTCATTCACAACAAAGCAACACACGAAGGTACCTTTTCAAATCACAAGTTATCATTCATTCACTGGTATAGTTTTTAAAACTGGCTGACCCCAGATGCTCTTAGGTATAGAGTCTTCAGAGTATTCCCTCAGCCCTTTTAATTCTACACATCCCGTCTCCTAGGGTATTTTCTTATCCTCTGTCAATCCTACACATCCCATCTTGAGGAATTTTTTACCCTCTGTAGATTTCTACCCCTTCAACCTGGCAATGTTTGGGGATCTTCTGTCCCGTTTCCTAGTGGTTTATGATAGGAAACCCCTGAAAAATCCCTTTTACTAGGGCTTTTTCCCTTCCCTGGAACCCAGTCCCAGCTTTCCCCGGGGGATCTTTCGCTCGTTAACTCTTTCGCTTCGTTTCCTCACTGACCGCGCTCCTCGCGGAGAAACGGAACTGCAGCACACGGAAACCACCGCAATTGCTCCACAAGTCTGGGATATCCAGCTCGCGTCTCACACACACACACCATTCAATCCTCCGTATTTGCCGCCCCACCCGGTCAGACTCACCAATCTGCTGGCTCAGGCTCCGTGCACGAAGATTTGTGGGGCTCGTTACTGCGGTTTTTCCTTCAGGGAATTCTTTTGCTTTCTCTGTCCCCTCGTATTCACGGGTCTCACTCGACCTGCAGCAACCGGTCCTCAGAAGAAACGAGTGGGGTCCGCCTGAGTTCAGGCAGTGGCGCCTCCCCAGCTCTGGGTCTCCCAGGGTTTCGGTAGCGAAGTGTTGATCCCGGGACGCCAGGTGTACTGGCACAGAGCCAGAGTACGTCTCTCCCAGAGAGAGACTTTCTTTATATACTTTTTTACTGTAACAGCTTGTTGTATGATTCTAATGAAGTTCTTTTGAAGAATTCAGTTAATCTGTCCATCTGTATAGTCGTTTGACAATTCCCAGCAGAGGGGGATTTCTTATCCAGGAATGTCTTGATAGAAGTAGAAGTTTGCATAGTTGTTTGCCAGTTTGGCAGAGGAGTCTCTTGTCTAGGAATATCTTGATAGGAGTAAATTGCCTTGCTTGAGGGGTGGTTTGTGAGTGATATTTAACATAGCAATGTTAGTTATTTCTCAACTATTAAGCAAAACTAGAATGGCTACATTTCTACACAAATATTGCTTCTACAAGGATCAATATTATACACATAGCATTCATTATTTGCGAAAAACCAGCACTATAATATGCATTTATAACAGAGAAGAATGAGGAGATGCCCTGTTGGGACCGAAATTCTTTTATGAAGCCATGGTGATGGACTAATCTAAAATATCCCTTTAACTCATGAGTTGTATGGGGGCATGTAGCATTCTAACCATAGCTAATGAACCAAGGAACATGTGTAGAAGCCAGTAGATGTTAAAATAGCTGTGTCCTGATAAGAAGCTTGAACAGAGAAAGATAAGTAATTGTCATCCAATGGAAACCCTTGCTCCAGGGATAGAAGAAGAGAACTTATACTGCCATAGATAAAAGAGAGAGCATCTTTGCTGCTATAGTAGAACAGCTCATCCTTGAAAGTGTGCCACATCAGTCAGTGGCCCACCGTGGTTGTTGTGGGAAGACTACCAAACCGTGGGAGGGACTTTCACATTGCAAGCAGATTTCCTCCTGGGTGGCTGCTTCTTTTGTAACATTGTGTCGGGAACGATGGGAGACAAGCACACGACCCCGGTGATGATCAGCAAGTCTCAGTTTATTTCAACAACTCTGTTCTTTATATAGATACAATAATGAGGCTCATACATATTGCAAGGCTAAGCTCATCATTGGTCTCTTAGCTAAAAGTCATCTCCGCCTATTCGTATGTTATTGCAGTCTGCCGGTGTTGAGTTCTCTCATTCTCCCCCACATCCTGTTTTCGCTCTGTGCAAGGATGCCGTGTCCTTGCACTTATCGCTTAACTAGCTGAATTCCATTACGGCCGTGCTCTGCTAGCCAGCTTCCCACACAACTCTCCACAACATTGAAATCACGAAAGAACTGTTTTCTCGTGGAGAAGTCTCCATGGCATAGCAGGAGAGACTCCTCTCCCTTAGTGAACTGAAGTAAGACTATTTTATAGGTGATAAACAGATTGAAAGTCATAAGTGTTGTCTCTTTACGTTGTTAGTGGAAAAGAGAAGAAGAGGTGGGGGGAAGAGAGGTGCTCTGAAAGTTTATTCTGATTTTTATTATTTTACTTGTAGTTCTGTTAATAAATCTTTCTTTATATTCTTTAAAGTTTTGAGCCTGCTTTGCTTTCTCCTAACCCTTATCTCACAGCAGAAATTGAATAAAAATTTTAGTGGGTGCACTGGCGTTTGGCTAGTGACTCAGATTGGCAAATCAAACCACTGCACAGGGTTAAAGCACTAAGGCCTGAACAGCAGGCCCTGAGCCAAAGTTGACCTCTACATGAAACTTCCAACCAAGTTTTATATATATATTGGCTCATTAACAAAGTATTTTTATATGTGTTCATTTACTGGGAAAACATGTATTTACCTTTCCATATCTAAAAACTGGATAAGGCAACATCTGGCCTTATTAAGGGGATAAAGAATCAAGGACAACTCCCTTGCTTCCTCCTTGAACCCTGGCCAGGCTTTGGGAGAAAGTCAACAAGAGAATGAAACAAGAGGTTATGTCAGCTTGTTTGTTTAACATTATGAAAGCTGGGCTATTGTCACAGCAAAGTTGAGGAGCCTTGTGGACTGCAAGTTGGATTCACCACAGGATTTCCCAGTTCCTGGGTGTGAGTCTGTCACGAATGGATGTGGGAGTTTAAATAAGTCCTTGTCTCCTGCCCAGGCCTTTGGCAGCAGGTAGTAAACTTATTGAGACAACCAGCACCTCAAAACCCACTCACATTTTAAGTCCTTTTAATAATGACTGATTCTGTGTATTATAGAACAAATTATTTATTAATAGACAACAAAACTAACAGATATTTAAGACTTAAAGCAAACTAATATTACACAGGTATAAAACAAAAAGTAAAACTACTAGTAGATTTCATACAGTACACAATAAGGTACCCTTTAAGTTACAGCTAGTGAAGAAATAGTTTAAGTTTAGGATTCAATGTATCTTACCATCCAATAGTTGATGGGGCACACATCAAGATCCTTTCCCTCAATTTCCGGAAAAGTAACCACTGGCCTGGTCCAGAACTCGGGGAGAAGTCCCTTACACCTTCATGGTGTGATTGTAGAGGCTTCTATCTGAGTGATAATTTGTGTATCTTTTATACTGTAAAATGGTGCCTCCCAGTCAGCAATTTTCTTTATCTCTTCTCACATCTGTTCTCAAGACTAGGATGTTTATCCTTGAAGTTTAAGCCTCCTGGCCTCAGAGATAACCTCTACTGGCCTTGGATTATTTTTTTTGTGTACTGGTTGTCCATGGTATGCAGGAAGTGGGGTAGACGTCCTGCCACAGGGTCTCCACTCCTTCACTGTGATAGCTTCCCCCCACAGTTGCTGCTTTGAGGACTTAGATGACGGTAAAGTATTAGGGTAACTGGTTATGTATCTTTCTTAATTGCTATAGGCATTCTTTTGCAGTCATGATTAGGTGCATTGCTTAGCTTATCCTTTTGTGATGTTTTTGTAGTTTTGCATTATAGTAAATTACACTATTCCTTAAGCTGGTGTCTGTGTCTCTGACCCTACCCACTGGCAAAAGAAGGGGCCACCTTTAGAGTGTGGTAGGCCAGGATTGTTGTCCAGGGTGAAATCCCAGGAGATAAGTCCTGGGGTTGCTTGGGAGAGCACAGCTGGGACCCCTTCTGGAGTCATGTGTCAGGGGGCTTGTAGCAATGAGAAATGAAGACACATGGACTCCTCTGAGCAATCACAGAGAGAAGATTGTTTATTGCAAAAATCCAGGCCATTTTATGCTGTATTCAGACGCTAAGTTCTTATCTATTTACATTCTTGTGAACAGACAACAAATATGCATTGGCTGCATGCCACTGCAGGTATTGCAGTTCATGCATTCCTGTACCCAATCAGCCCCTTGATCATGCAGTGTTCACGCATACCCTTGACCAATCAGAACCCAAACCACGATGTGACAACACACTGGTTATACAACTTGTTTTCTAGGTTATGTAACTTGTTTTTTAGGTTATGTAACTTGTTTTTTGTCATCCTGTTAGCTGAACCTTTCCCAGAGTGCTTTCTGGTGAGCAGAAGTGACAGATATGAACATAAGTGAACAGACGCCTATAAGGCCCTTATTCTATAAGATTTTTCTTATCTGCTACAGGGCCTGAGCCTGTGTTCCTCCAGCAGTCCTGGGGAAAGGTCACACCATTATGTACTGGAGGTTATGCTTTTGCTGCCTGCATATTCCTTGTGCTCTCTGGGAGACATGATGGAGATGTGCTCCATAGTCCTGGTGCATTATAAGCTTTTTTTAGTAGAGTAGCTCATAGAAGCAAAAAACCTACAGGACGCTTTTGAGGAGCAGCCATTTTGCTCCTGGTGCTGTCCTTGGAAAGTAAAGGATGTTGGGAGTGAGATCCCATTGAGCATATCAGGCCTGACAGAGGTGGTATCTTGAAGTGGGGAGGGGTCCTTGAGTGCCCTCAAAATCTGCCCCTGGGATGCTCGTAGGGCCACCAAGCAGCTTGCACCAGGTCATGAGCTACTGCTGCATCTCTGATGGCAGCAGTGCTGATGCACAGCTGGGTGCAAGGTGACAATTCCCCTGAGAGATACCTGCAGAGGGAAAAGCCCCAGATCTGACATTTGACAGAAGATAATTGCTGCTCCCTTACTCTGCTAGGAGCTTGAGTGCTGGAGCCAATTGCTTGAGCTGCATGAGACAGGCTGCTGAGAGCTTCTGGGCATGAGAGATGAGGCATCAGACTTTACAGGATGCTCTCCAGCCCCCTAGACAAATAAATAATTATTATTTTTTTTAAAATCTGCCTACTTGTTAGATAAAATTCTGTAATAAATCTGCCGGGCTTTCCAGCAGAATTTCAGTGAACCCAGTGTGGTCCCTCATTGTGTTTTAACGAGAGATACATTGGTAAATGGAAAATAAATGTTTTCAAACCTTCTTCATAGGCTCTAAACCGGTGAATCACCACAGCGTTTGCAGCCAGGATGAGATTCAACCAGAAAATCCCCCTACACCACTGCATGGGAATGATGGCTAAATGAACTATTTTATCAACCTAAAAATACAGTAAGAACAATGCATAGGAGCAGGAGAGAATACAGTCACTGAAAGGAATGAAAAGGAGGTGTCTTTGCAAAAAAACTATGGGCCTGATGGTAGATAAGGCCAGATATGGAGAGGTGAAAAAAGCAATGGGGGGAACCATAAATTCCATAGGAATTCCACTAATTGGCACAGACTTATTCACTCAAGGCTGTGCTAAATCTCTGGATTTAGAGAAAAAGAACAGAGACACAAGGAAGAAGAAAATGGGGGGGGGGGGAGGGAATATACATTAGAAGGGAGTCTTAGGTATTAGGCATTTAGGGAAGTCTGTACCTCTCAAATACCTCAGCCAATGGGGAAAGAGAGAGGGACATGCACACGGGAAATTAGGATAAAAAGGAGGCTGCGTCCTCCAAAAATCTGAGAGACCCCAGAGGAAATGCCCTATGGCCTCTCCTTTTATTCGAATAAAGTGACAGGACTCCTCTGTCTCCTTTTTGGACATAAACCTCTGGTGTTTGTGGATTAATTTTCTTGACACCACCTTTCTCAAAATCCCTGCTTTGGCTAACAATATGTCAGTTTTCCAGAAAAAGGTGAAGAAGGAAAATGAAACTTTAACCTTTACAATTTATAATCAGGCATGCATATTTATCCACAGCACTTTGTACAAGCATTTGTTTCTCCTTTCTATTTTGTGGTTGGTTTTGAGGGCCGGACCGTTGACCACTAGGGATGGTCGGCGGCTCAGCGGCTTGTTCAGAAAGTTTCCTTTTTGTTAAGTCAACTTCAGCTGAGGACTTCTTTTCCCCTTGCCGCGAGCCGGGCTTCCCTGGGATGGTGGCCACTGTCCCAAAAGCCGGAGAGCTGCTGAGAGAGAGAGTGTTTCTTCGCCCAGAGCCCAAATCAGACACGATCACACCATGGTCTGTTCTGCTCAGGTTCAGGGGCGAAAAGACCCCGGAAAGCCCAGCTTTCAGACTTTTATTCTGAGGGTTACAACTTATCTCATAACGGTACAGGGGAGGAAATGGGGAAGGGTCAGAGGGTCAGGGCCTAGTCAGGAAGGAGCAAGGGAGGAGAGAGGGAGACACAAGATACCATTGTTAACTGAAGGATGGGAGGGGGGAGTTTGACCCCCTTTCCAAGGCCAAACCTAACTCTACCTTCAGAGAGGCCTCACTCTCTAGGCCCCACAAATTCCTCAGGGGGTATGTAACTCTCTGGGCTTGAACCACTGCTACACTATTTTTTATTTTTTTTATTATTATTCCTGGGTCCAGTGTCTTAGTGTTGGGCATTAGGCTTTTTGTGTCTTTTTTTTCTTTCTCTCAGGGACTTTTTCTTCCCATTTCTTGCCCTGGAGATGGTGAGTGAACAGTACTTAAGAGACTGGCTGGGTGTCTTCAAATTCCACTGAAATGGTCCTGAGGGAGGAGGAGGGAAGGGGTTTGGTTGCTGAAGTCTCTTACCTGGTGAGTGATCTCTCTAGCTGAGGGGTTTCTCTTGGGAAGTGCAGAGATACTGCGAGAGGTCGGGGGATTTAACTGAGACTTGGCTGGGGGTCAGGTGCTGGGCTCAGCCTCTTCTCTCTCACAGATCGGAGGGGAGACGATTGTGGTTTTGGTGTTGGACTGCTGCTGCGGAGATGATTCACTGCTACTGTAGAGTTTTTTCCTTCCTGCATCTCCTTACCGTGAGTGAGCCTCTGCTCTCAAGAGCGGCAGTTGAACTGGGACCTTTCAACACCAGACCTCACTGGGAGGGACCCCCACCTCTCTCTCTCTTTCCGGAGGAAGCACCTCCTGGCTGCTTGTGGGAACCCGTCCGCTGCTGCTGCCATCACCAGGACATCACATGGGACACGTGAGAGCCAGGGGAAAACCACGAAACACACCCACTGTCACTGAAATTGCAGGAAAACCAAAAACTCTCCAACAAGTTTTTAGTGTTAGAGAATTAAGGCATTACTTTATTCTGGCCAGGATGTTGATCTGACCAGGATGTGCAACAGAAATAATTTCATCCACACACTGCCCAGGTTGTGCAGAGGAAATCCTTCCACCACACATGATTTTTGCTAGATTTTTCACATACTATTTGTCCTGGTTTAGGGCAAATCTTGTGAGGAAACCTCTGAAGGGATATCCTCTAGAAAAGCCGATTTCAGCATCCCCTGTCCCAACTGGTTTGGGAAAGATTTCCTTAGAGAAAAGTGGAAAAAACTGTTTATTTAACAAGAAAAGTATTCACAAGCATGAAAAATGAATAATATTAAACATTAGAACCTCTCATTGTTCTGAAGAGATGATAAATTTAGAAAGAGTTCTGCAGGAGTTCAGAGAGAGTCCTCCAGTGCTGGAGGCCCTGTGGGCCACAGCCATAAGCTCCCAGTGTTATCCTGGGTTTTCAGCCCAGAGTAGATTTGAACAGTTTCGGAAAATAAGACACAGTCTTTGGAAAACTTTCCTTGCCGTAGCTAATGAGGAAAACCAGTGGGAAAAAAAAAACCAAAGAAAAACTCCCTGTTTCTCTCTCTCTCTGCCGAAGCTGAGAACTGCGAGAGAACACACTGAGAGCCTTATCTCTCTCTCTCGCTGATCGAGCTCGGCAGCACAGTCTGTGGGAAAAGGAATTCTGGGGGAGTAAAGTGAAGCTTCTGCAGACACAAACTGCGAACCACGGCTTCCCCCTCCCTTCGCTCTTGGGTCTAGTCTTAAAAGCACAGAACTCAATATCCAGCATAAGCAGAACAGACAATTTGGGATACAAGCATCATAAAGTCACCCCAGGACACTTATACAGTCAAAACCCAGAGAAATTAGTTGGTTCAATATTCATTGGTCCCAAGTTACAGTTCTTAGTATTTGGTTTCCTCTTGGCTATTGGTCCCTTCACCTTCGATGTTAATTAGGTTCTCATTCTGTCTTCTCTTGACTATCTTTTCCAAGCCCAGGTTGAAATACTGAGCTTTAAAAATGAGGATTTTAAGCAAAGTTAGTATAGCCAAAACCAGCTAAAGTAGATACAGTAAGCAAAGCCAGCTAAAGTTAATTAAAGAATTAATGTTTAACCAAAGAATTGATTTAGAAGTAAGCCTTAAGGTGTAGGCAACTGGTTGCTTGTCATTTTATATTTGCTCAGCTGTACTTATAATGAGAAACAGAAACATTAATCCATTAATCAATAGCTTTAAGAAACGTGGGCAATTACTAACCATTCTACCTAAAAGACCCATTCAACTAGAAATGAATGGAAGAACTGGAGGTTCCGCAAAAGCAATTTGTATTGTCAAAAGCCAGAAAGGCAGAAAGGTCACAGAGGAAGAAAAGTTTTACTTCATCATTCTCGCCCACCCCTCAAATTATGCGACCACTGACTCAATTTAAAGAACAAACCACGCATGCTTAATAACTATTCAGCTAATTACCATACGGAGTGGGGAATGGGAGGTATTAATGTGATTCATGTGTGTTTGTATTTTGAATATTCAAAATCCCTTGCAAATAAATAGACCTTGTATTGTTTTGTATGTTACTCTGCGCATTAGGGAGCTACCCCACACAGCAGCCCGGCGCTGAGATAAAGATATACTTTCCAACAACCCTGTTAGAGAGTCTTTGTCTGTCTCTAATTGGGTATTGGTATTAGATCAATACCCATATTTTAGTAAATCAAGGTGTCTCTGACCATGCCAGGGGTGATGTTTGGAGTTGATGTTCATTAACGGTCATTATCTTTTGTGTATCTTCTGTGCTACTCCCAGACTGCTGAGATATTAAGATCATCAGGCCACTAGTGGTGAAACAGTCCTTTGAAAAGAAACTTCAATTCCTTTCCCCCTGGGCAAAGGCAAACAAAACCCCTGACTGAAGTTATATAAAAAAATTTTAAACTTTGCATAATTTCCAACACCCCCTCCACCTGCTCTCTTCTCCTGGGGCCACAAAGCCCCAGCTATTTCTGCTACTGCTTTGCAGTTTTTGCTAAACTTTATGTCCTCGGTTGTCCATACGATTTCTTGTATCCTCAACCATACCTTATGCTTATGCTGGATATTAAGCTCTGCGGCTTTAAGTTAGGCCCAGAGAGACAGAGAGAGTGAAAGTGGAGAAAAAAAAACACTCGCCGTTTGTCTGCAGGAGTTACACCTTACTCCCCCAGAAAATCCTTGAAGGACACTGTGTTCCAGCGGGACAGCGATATCTCACTCACTCTCTGGCTGGGTACTCGGGAAGCTCACAGCAGAAGGTCTCCTCGGATCTTTCTCGGCGTTTTACAGGAACTTTGTTTCTTTTGCTGGTTTTTTTTCCTTCCTCCTGGAACTGGTCGGCATCTCGGTGGGCCCAAGACACCAGGGCAATCCCCGGGGGGCCACCCCACCAACTTCTACAGCCGGGCCTGGCAATTGGCCCCCACCGCTGGAGAACTGAACCGGACCCAGATGTCCGGACTCTGGATCTACCATCTCTTCAGAGGAAGGAGAGGTTTCATTGTTTTCATATTATCCAAATTCTCTATGCTTGTGAATATTCTATTTGTTAAATAAATAGTTTTTTCCACTTTTCTCTAAGGAAATTTTTCCCGAACCTGTCTGGGGGAGGGGAGACTGGAATTGGCTTTTTCTAGAGGAGACCCACCCCCAGAGGTTTCCTCCTAAATTTTGCCCTAAAGCAGGACAGAGCCCCAATTTCCCCACCCATGCCAGGACCCCCTGCCTCCGCTCCTGCTGTCATACCGGCTGCCTCTGCCCCTCTCAGGGTTCCACCGGTCAAACCTCCCGCGTTTCCAGCTACCCCGTCCACTTCCGCTCGCATCTCTATGGTTCCCGAGTCCACTTCTGCTCACCCCTCCACAGTCCCGGCCTCTGCAGGAGCACCGTATCAAAACACTAGAAGCTCAGTCAAAGCTCAGAGGAAGCTTGATGACTCCTCTACCCCAAAACAAGGGAACAGAGTTATGAAGGATGAAGGGCAGGAAATTTGGGAACAAGTGGTCAGAGTATTTCCATTACGAGAGGTACCCATGGGTGGAGTTCAGGGACGGACTGGATTTGTAAATGTTCCTTTGACTTCCTCAGAAGTCAGAACTTTTAAAAAAGAAATTAAAGGATTGTTAGAAGACCCCATAGGCACAGCTGAGCAATCAGACCAATTTTTAGGCTCCAATATTTTTACTTGGGAAAAGATGCAGTCCATAATGAATATAATATTTTCCCGAGAGGAGAGACATTTGATTAGGGCTGCTGGAATGAGGATTTGGGAAAGAGAAAACCAACAAGGCCCAGCTGGGGATCAGAAAATGCCTATCACATCTCCAAACTGGAACAAAAACAAGGAGGCAGGAAGAGGACATATGAATGATTATCGTAATCTGATAATCAGAGGAATAAAAGAGGCAGCACCCAGAGGTCAAAATGTCAGGAAAGCTTTTGAGGGACGGCAGGGAAAGGAAGAAACTCCCACTGAATTGTTAGAAAGGCTCCAAAAGAACATAAAGCAATACTCCCGAATAGACCCTGAAACTGTAGCAGGTCAAACCATATTAAGAATGAACTTTGTCACTCATGCCTGGCCAGACATTAAAAGAAAGCTGGAAAAGATTGAAGACTGGCATGATAAATCATTAAATGAACTATTAAAAGAGGTTCAAAAAGTTTATGTATGGAGAGATGAAGAAAAAGCCAAAGTAGAAGCAAAAATCATGCTAGCCCCTATGCAAGAAGGTAATTTCCAGAAGAATTTGAAGCCTCCAGGTACCAACCCCAAACATTCAGGTTTTAAAGATAGGGAGGAAGGAAAAAACAAAGCTCCTGCACAGTTAAAACCTCAGGAGCAAACAAAAAATGTCTGTTTTTATTGTGGGGAAGAGGGACATTATAAAAGAGAGTGCCCTCACCTTAGAAAGAACCTGAAAATATTCCAAGAGGTAAACCCTGAAGAAGAATAGGGAGGTCATGGGCTCTAGTTTCTGGGGGATAAATACCACCTAGAGCCTTTGATAACATTAAAAGTGGGTCCCCAAGAAGAAGTATTAGAATTTATAGTGGATACTGGAGCAGAGAGAACTTGTGTAGTAAATATTCCAAGAGGATGTGATGTAAGTAATGACATGGTGAAAGTAACAGGAGCAAAAGGAGAGGGGTTTAGGGTTCCTATCATTAAAAATGTGGTGATTGAAGGGGAAACCCGAATAGGGATGGGAGATGTCTTCTTAGTTCCTGGGGCAGGTTGTAATTTACTGGGAAGGGATTTAGAGATACAATTGGGAATAGGGGTTTTACCTGAAGAAGGGAAAATGACAGCTAAAGTGTTAAAGCTTGACCAAGAAGATGAAGAAAAAATTAATAAAAAGGTTTGGGCTGGAGAAGGAAATAGGGGAGGATTGAATATTGACCCTATAAGGGTCACGATCGAGAAAGAAGAATGTCCCATCCGTATATGTCAGTACCCGATATCCTTAGAAGGAAGAGAAGGCCTAAAACCAGTAATAGAAAAATTAATAAAAGATGGGACATTAGAACCCTGCATGTCTCCTCATAATACCCCTATCCTACCAGTAAAAAAGCCTGATGGGAATTAGAGATTAGTACAAGATTTGAGAGAAGTGAACAAAAGAACTTGTACCCGTCACCCAGTGGTACCCAATCCCTACACTCTGTTAAGTAAAGTCCCACCTCAGCATCAGTGGTTTAGTGTAGTGGATCTTAAAGATGCTTTTTGGGCTTGTCCATTAGCAGAGGAAAGCTGGAATATTTTTGCCTTTGAATGGGAAGATCCACATACTGGGAGGAAGCAACAATTTAGATGGACCAAGTTACCCCAAGGTTTTTCTGAATCTCCAAATCTGTTTGGGCAAGCTTTAGAAGAAATATTACAAACTTTCCCCACTCCTCCTGGAATACAACTGATCCAATATGTTGATGACCTTTTACTGTCAGGAACTGTTGAAGTGGATGTTAGAGAAGCAACTATAAAACATTTGAATTTTCTTGGGGAAAAGGATTAAGAGTATCAAAAGGGAAATTACAATTTGTGGAATCAGAGGTGAAATATCTTGGTCACTTAATAAGTAAAGGAAGCCAAAGAGTGAATCCTGAGAGAGTGGCAGAGATTTTTTCTCTCCCTGCTCCTTCTTCAAAGAAGGAGGTTAGGAGACTTCTTGGACTATTGGGATATTGTAGATTATGGATTGAAGGATATACCCAGGCAGTAAAATTCTTATATGAAAAAATGACAGAAGGGGAAGACATAAAGTGGACCGAGAAGGATGATAATAAATTAGAAGAACTGAAGCTGAAACTAGCTTCAGTACCAGCCTTGAGCTTACCCTCCCTAGAAAAACCCTTTCATCTGTATGTAAATGTGGATAGTGGAATAGCTCATGGAGTTTTAGTCCAGGAATGGGGTGGGGGTGGGGGTGTGTGTGTGTGTATGTATGAAAAAGCCAGTAGCTTATTTATCAAAATTACTAGATCCAGTCAGTCATGGTTGGCCAATATGTATCCAAGCTATAGCAGCCACTGCTGTTCTGGTAGAAGAGATGTAAACTCACTTTTGGAGGTAAATTAGTGGTGTATACACCCCATACGGTACAAAACGTGTTAAATCAAAAAGCTGAAAAATGGTTAACAGACTCTATGATGATAAATATGAAGCAATTCTGATAGACAGTGACGACTTAACACTAGAAGTAAGCAAAAGTGTGAAACCAGCTCAATTCTTATACGGAGAACCAAAAAGTAACTTAACACATGACGGTTCAGAAATTATACAATACCAAACTAAAATTCAAGAGGATCTAGCAGAACTGGCCCTCCCAGAAGGAGAAAGATTATATGTTGATGGTTCATCTAGATGTTCACAAGGAAAGAGGATGTCAGGATATGCCTTAGCTGATGGGAAAAGTATGCACACCATTGAAAAAGGAAAATTACCTTCAAACTGGTCGGCTCAATCTTGTGAGTTATATGCTCTAAAAAGGGCACTGGAATATTTAGCACAAAGAGACTATATATAGTGATTCAAGGTATGCCTTTGGGATAGTACACACTTTTGGAAAAATTTGGGAAGAAAGGGGATTATTAAATTCAAAAGGAAAAGGACTGATACATGAAGGACTTACCTTAGAGATTTCAGAGGCATTAAAATTACCTGAAGAGATAGCTGTGGTACAAGTTAAAGGGCACCAAAAGGGAATGACCCCAGAAATAAGAGGGAACAATTTGGCAGACCAAGAGGCTAGAGACGCAGCAGAAAATGGGACCTAAAAGGTTATGTTAATCTTGACCCCAGACCAGGAAGAATTGGAAATCCCAAAATTTAGTGAAGCAGAAGAAAAAGAACTGAGTAAAATAGGGGGAGAGCAAGATCAGTCTGGGAAATGGAAACTTCCTGATGGGAGGCAGTTACTTAATAAACCTCTTGCTAGGAAAATATTAGAAAATATGCATCAAAAAACTCATTGGGGTACTCAAGCCTTGTGTGATCACTTTTTAAGGAATTATGGGTGCATTGGGATTTTTGGATTAGCAAAACAGGTAACTGAAAAATGCATAATTTGTCAAAAAGTAAATAGAAAGATAATGAGAAAAACACCATTAGGAGGCCGCGAGTTGGCTCTCCAACCATTTCGAAGTATCCAAGTGGATTTTACTGAGCTTCCCCAAGTACAGAAGTGGAAATTTTTATTGGTAATAATAGACCATTTGACTCACTGGGTAGAAGCTGTTCCAACCATTAGAGCTACAGCTAATGTGGTGTGCAAAGCCCTTTTGGAACAAATCATTCCCAGGTATGGAATGGTTAATAGAATTGACTCTGATAGAGGAACACATTTTACCTCAAAAATCCTACAAGAAATAACTCAAGCCTTGGGAATAAGATGGAAATTACATACCCCGTGGCATCCTCAGAGTTCAGGCCGAGTGGAGAGGATGAACCAGACCCTAAAAAGAACTCTAACAAACCTGATGATTGAAACACAAATGTCATGGGTAAAATGTTTACCTTTCATCCTATTGAGGGTCTGAACACAACCCAGGTCAGACCTGGGAGTGTCGCCCTATGAGATGATGTTTGGATTACCCTTTCTGACCACCCAACATGAAACTGCTACCTATGAAGTAGGGGAAATGAGTGTTAGAAAATACGTCACCACAATTGCAAGGACACTTAAAGATTTGCAGGTGAAAGGGCAAATCCCTCAAACCATACCTTTAGAATTTAAAATCCATAATATCCATCCAGGGGAGTGGGTATTAGTGAAAACTTGGAAAGAACAATCTTTAACTCCACAATGGGAAGGTCCTTTCCAGGTACTACTGACAACTGAGGGCGCTATGCGGACCAGGGAAAGGGGGTGGATCCACACTAGCAGAATCAAGGGACCTGTGGAGGAACCTAAGGAGTGGATCATAATCTTCAAATTGGGTGATACCAAGCTGACTCTCAAGCAAGAACAAAGGACTAATGAACTGGGAAAACCCAAAATGATCTAAGGAAAGTACAAAGAAACACGCCTAAGTGGGAAGTAAAACCAAGCTTATATCAGTGGTTTCAAGTTGCCTGGACAAGTTCTGAAACACCTCCAATACCCCTTGGGAGGAAAGCTTCCAATTCAAACAGGAGGATCTGGACTGTCTCAGCCAGAAAGCCCTCATATTTTGACCTTAGCCTGTGATTTATATAACAAAAAAAAAAAAGGAGGAATTACAACCGCTATCAGTATCATCTCATATACCGTCTGCTTCACCTCAATATCAAGACACACTAAATAAATTAAACATAAAAGTTTAAGTAGTAAAAATTGGTATTGCAACTCATGTAAGCAAAAGTCTCATTTTAGGGAATATTGAGTGCCAAAACCTAAGGAAAAAACCTGAAATAATAACTTTACTCAGTGGATGAGAATTACTAGTGCCTATTGAATGGGAGATACCCGAGAGACGATGGAAAACTACAATTAAGGAGTGTAAAAGAAACCAGACAAAAAAACCCCAAGGAATGGTTTGTCTGGAAATTAAGAAAAGGAAGTGACCAGGAAATAGAGGGCAAGACCGAGTTGGCCACTGTACTCGCCACCAAGAAGATCATATACAACTCCTGTCAGTAGCAACCCCATAGGCATGGGAGGTGGGGTATAAGCCATACCGGACCTCTGTTGTTCCTTTTTCTGTCATTTATTCTTTTCCCTTTTGGGATGCCAGTAAAGTTATGTCGCCAATGCTACTGAAGACTTTACATGGAAAGGAACCGAGGTTCCTTTTTTATTTCTCACACCCATATCGACAGGCACTGTTATAACCCATCCAAATTAGGCGCCTGTGTACACAATGGGAAAAAATACTGGATTGCAGAAAACTTAGGGAAAAGTGAAAATGGGTTAGGAAGTGAATGTCCAAAAGGGGAAAAATGGGTTTGTTTCACATTTGCCCTTAGGGGTAGAGTCCAGGATTCAGTAAAAGAACAATTAGTAAACAAAAAGGCAAAACCAACACAGCCATCTAACTCTGTACCAAAACCACTTCAAGACTGGTATACGAAACTGAAACACCAATTAGAAAAGGAACTAGATATCTCAAGACCTGGGAAAAACCTGTATGTGGAATTAGGGGAAAGAATAAGTAAGGAACTTAATGTAACAAACTGCTGGGTCTGTGGAGGGGCTTTGATGACAGAGGAATGGCCATGGAAAGGCAGTAGCTTGGGTCCCGCTGAACTCCTTAAGTGGAACCAGACAAACATAAGGTGGGAGACCAACCCAGGAGGATGGATTTTAAGTTCAACAGTAATAGGAGAAGAATGTCTCTGGTGCACTGGGAAGAATTTTGTTAATGAAGTAGGGCATACTCCCTGTAAGAGATATAAAGTCAGTAATGGAACCTTTGTACACTAGATCCCAGAAGTACCAACTATGCACTGGACCCATAAAAAAATAAAAGAATGTCCTGGTTTAGGGCAATATTTAGGAGGAAACCTCTGGGAGTGTCTCCTCTAGGAACAGCCGATTCCAACCACCCCTCCCTCAACAGGTTCGGGAAAAATTTCCTTAGAAAAAAGTGGAAAAAACTATTTATTTAACAAATAGAATATTCACAAGCATAGAAAAAATTTGGATAATATGAAAACAATGAAACCTCTCCTTCCTCTGAAGAGATGGTAGATCCAGAGTCCGTCTGAGTCCGGTTCAGTTCTCCAGTGGGGGGGGGCCGATTGCCAGGCCTGGCTGTAGAAGTCGGAGGGGGGGTCCCCCGGGGATTGACCTGGTGTCTTGGGCCCACGCAATGCCAACCAGTCCCAGGAGGAGGAAAAAGGAAAAAATACCCAGCAAAAGAAACAAAGTCTCTCCCTGCAAAAAGCCGAGAAAAGTTCCGAGGAAACCCTCCGCTGTGCTTTTTTCGAGCACACCAGAGAGTGAGAGCGAGATAACGCTGTCCCGCTGGAATGTAGCCTCTCCAAGGATATTGAGGGGGAGTAAAGGTGTAACTCCTGCAGACAAACGGCGCATGTTTTTTTTCTCTGCTTTCACTCGCTCTGTCTCCCCGGGCCTAACTTAAAGCTGTAGAGCTTAATGTCCAGCATAACCAAGAGGACGATCGGGGATACAAAAAGGTCATATGGCCAACCCAGGACAAAGAAGAAAAATTGTAAGAATAAAAGTGAAATCAAACTTTTCCAATGTAATGATACTGGCAAGAATCCTTATTTTGGGATCCCAGAAATATCCAAATTTTGGGAAGATATGAATGAACAAAAAGATGATAATTAGAAAGCATCAGATGGATTATTTTGGATATGTGGAAAAAGGGCATACCCAAAACTCCCCTCCCAATGGAAAGGGAGTTGTACTCTGGGAATTATACAGCCAGGATTTTTCATTCTGCCAAGGCCAGATGGAGATCAATTAGGAGTAACAGTTTATGATGACCTAAAAAGGGAAAAAAGGAATTGGGTTGGAGGATCACAAAGATGGGGAGATGAGGAATGGCCCTCTGAACGCATACTGGAAACATATGGGCCAGCCACTTGGGCACTGTCCTGGGTTGGCCATGTGACCTGTTTGTATCCCCAATCGTCCTCTTGCTTATGCTGGACATTAAGTTCTGCAGCTTTAAGTTGGTCCAAGGAAGACAGTGAGAGTGAAGGTGGAGGAAAAAAACCACTCGCCGTTTGTCTACAGGATACTACGAACCAAGGCCGAGAGAGTGGAGAGGCTGCATTCCAGCAGACAGCGTTATCTCTTTTCTTTTTTTTTTTTACTCTCTCTGGTGTGGGTGCTGGAAGAGCTCACAGCGGAGGGTTTTTCCTCGGATTTTTCCCGGCTTTTTGCAGGGAGAGACTTTGTTTCTTTTGCTGGGAATTTTTTCTTTTTTTCCTCTTCCTGGGACTGGTTGGCATCGCGTGGGCCCAGGACACCAGGGAACCCGGGGGGGCCCCCCCCCACCCTCGCTGACTTCTACAGCCGGGCCCGGCAATCGGCCCCCCCACTGGAGAACTGAACCGGACTCAGACGGACTCTGAATCTACCATCTCTTCAGAGGAAGGAGAGGTTTCATTGTTTTCATATTATCCAAATTTTTCCTATACTTGTAAATATTCTATTTGTTAAATAAATAGTTTTTTCCACTTTTCTCTAAGGAAATTCTTCCCGGACCGGTAGGGGGAGGGGCGATTGGAATCGGCTCTTCCTAGAGGAGACCCCCCAGAGGTTTCCTCCTAAATATTTGCCCTAAACCAGGACAGGCACAAGATGGGAGCTGGGGATATCGAACCCCCATTTATATGCTAAAACATCTTATAAGACTCCAAGAAGTTGAAGAAATCATATCAAACAAAACTTCTCAGGAAATGGAATTAATAGCAAGTCAACAAAGTTAAACAAGAGGTGCAGTGTATCAAAACAGATTGGCTTTAGACTATTAGTTAGCTGAAGAAGGGAGTGTTTGTGGGAAGTTTAATACATCAGATTGTTGTTTGAAAATAGATGACAACGGGGATGCCGTCCTAGATATAGCCAAAGATATCAGGAAAATAGCCCAGGTACCAGTCTAAAAATGGGAATCGATACTAAAAAGTAGCTGGTGGGAAAATATATTGGGGGTAGGATGGTGGAAGAAGCTAGGCTTCTTCCTTTTATGTGCTACAGCTGGGTTGATATTTCTTCCTTGCTTGATCCCTTGTTTTATCCAGCTAATCACCAGCGTAATCCAAAATATGCGAGTAGTAACAATGCCTATTGGAACCAAAATTGGCTACATCTGGGACAGCACAAAAGATAATGACGTTAAAGAAACCAAATACTACAGAAGATCCGTTTGAAGAAGCAAAATTGTTTTATGAAAGAAATGAGAAAAAAAAAAAGGAGATTAGAAAACAAGAAGTATTGCTTAAGCCAAATAATCTATAAAAAGAAAGAGGGGGGAATTGTAATAAATACGTCGTATAATATTGGCTTTTCGCAAGTGTCAGAATGAATATCATGTATATAATGTTAATCGTTATGGAAGTAGCTTTTGTTATAAAAACATAATGATTACCAAATGGTTTTTTCTTTGTTCTTACTTATGCGTAGTTGAAAAATAACTCTGTTAAAATGTGCCTACATGTACAATAAGCCACCTGCTTAGTTAGATAACCACGAATGTGACAAGCACTGACCACAGGACATCCCTATCAAGAACAAACATCTGTTGGAAGCTGATGGACAAAGGAAGAGACTGAACTCTCCAAAAGAACTATGCTCCAAAACAGGCGGACCCAAGGAGCAGCCATGCTAAGGAGTTCCTGGAACATGTGAAATAGTTTGGGGGAAAGTTTGAATATGCATAATCTTCTATGAATATGCAACAGGCTGATACAATAAGAAATGTATATAAAGAAAGTATCTGACCACACAAAACGTGCTCTTGGCTCAATGCCAAGGGTACCCAGCCTCCTGGGCGTTGTGATCCTTTTGCTCTATTTTGTCCCTTATTGTCTTTTATTAAAAACCTTTAAATTTCAACAGGAGACTGGACCTCGTTTTTCACAGTGAACAAAACTTTATATCAGTGCCTGAGGCATTGCTGGGGTTTGAATTTCTTCCCTTTGTTCTTTTCTTATGGAATTTTTTCTCCCATTGATGCCTTTTTCCTGGTGTTAGGAAAATGAAGTTAGACATGGTTAAGAGGGGTGGGGTCGTTACCTCGGTATTTTAATCAGGATCCCGTTTGATGTATCCACTTCACCCAGGTGTCAGCATGGTAAAATACACACCCCCGTCAATCACGTACACAAGTTAAAGACTTCACACATCAGTATATTTAACAAGGGAGCTCAATAATGGGGCTGGGGTGGGCTAGCCCCTAGTTTACAGAATCTGTCCTGCTAGGAGACCTTGGCTTCCTGAGATAGTAGGAATGTTTGGTCTCCCTGGCTCTGCAGTTCTGGGGTGTTTAGTCTCAAGGCCTGCAGAACACTTACAAAACACTAAGTACTAAACTAAGTAAAGGGTTACAAGTATGCATGCTAATACTTGTGGATACAGAGAACTGTGTAAAAGGTACATAAGGAAAAGACAAAAATCATTCCGGCATCACGATTAGTCGCTAAGAAACTGTAATAGCTGGATGCTTAAGCGAACAAAAGAAGGTGGTCAAGCCCAGGAGGAGGGAGTTCCCCAGCTTCCCTCAGAGGGGAGCGATAATTTGAGAATGGGGGTGATAAAAGCCAAGGCTGGTGCAGTTGCCGGAACTTCTCTCTCTGGAATTCGGAGCAAGAGGGTCGGAGCTGCTGCTTGGGAAAAGAAATTCGCTACCACTGCCGGAGCCCAGCGTGGAGCTGCTTCCTCTGCTGTGAGTTTCTCTTTCCCTGCCCTGCCGGGAGCCCAGCTGCCACCGCCCCGCCCCTCCCCGCTCCTTCGACACTGCTCCGATTTTTTTTGCTACACTGCAGCCTCGCACACCCTGCCTGCTGAGACGTCCTGCTGTCCCAGCTCGCCGTTTCCGAGGGTCCTGCTGCAGAACCGACATCGACTGCTCCGAGGATTTGTGAAGAAAAGCCTCTCCTCCACCCCTCCCTGCCTCGAACACAATTATCTCGTGTCATCTGGGCTCGCGCCAGAGCGCCCCCTGCAGCTGCGGGGGAATCATTGCACCCACCCCGCCCACAGGGAGGGAGGGATGGAGGAAGGGAAGGAGAGGAGGAAGGAAGGGAGGAAGGAAGGGAGGGAAAGAAAGAAAGGTCTGGGGGGGGGGGCCCACAGAGAGAGTAACAGGGACAGAATAAGGAAAATATCACCACTCCATGGATCCCAACAACGGTCCGTTGATCCTCTCCAGCTGGCCTTCTTGGTGGTGGAAGTCTCCCCAAAAAGCCTGGAATCGGATGGGTTCATGTACCCTCAAGCCAGGCAGCAATGTCCAGGCATGTCCCCCTGGAGGGGTGGGGATATGGATCAGTCTCTTACAACAGACTCTGGATCTGTTGTATCACATGCAGTCCTGTAGAGCAAGACCTAGCACTTTGGTGGGTCTTTGATGGATTGTGACTCCCCTTCAGCTGTCTCTCATGTGAAAGTCCCGTAGATGAGGCCTGTGGGGTTGGGGGGTGCTAAAGCTGGGCCAGAGGATGGGCGTTTACTTCCTCTGACCAGAGGTTATGACACACCTGAAACCTCCTCTCCCCCCCTTGGTTGGGGGGGAGGGGGGGAGTCCGAGTAAGCCTGGCTTCCGTGAGCTGTGCTCTCCCCCCACCCCAAACTTGGCCGCAGCTGGTGGCTTTGGCCTTTTGTGGATGCATACCTTCTCCTCAGCCTGAGATGACTGAATGATGGGCTTCCCTTTATCCAATCAGCAGTTTGGTTTCAGTCCAAAATCACAGTCCTCGGGGAGACTTCTCTGGTTGTAGCTTCTTTATAGTAAGCAAAACTTTACATCAATGCTTGAGGCACTGTTGGGGTTTGAATTTCTTCCCTTTGTTCTTTTCTTAAGGAATTTTTTCTCCCATAAGTTGCTAAGAAACTGTAATAGCTGGATGCTTAAGAGAAAAAAAGAAGGTGGTCAAGCCCAGGAGGAGGGAGTTTCCCAGTTTCCCTCAGAGGGGAGAGATAATGCGAGAATGGGGGTGATAAAAGCCAAGCCCACAGGGAGCCACCAGCGCCCCTGTCGACTGTGACCGGAACTGCACCAAAGGGAAAAAAGTGTCTGAGGCCAAGGAGACTGGTACTGGGTTTCTGGGTCTGTTTGTGGTTAATGCCATAGTTTTTGTTATTTGTTAGCTTTGTTTTACATACTAGTAAAGAACTGTTATTCCTATCCTAATATCTTTGCCTGACAGTCCCTTGATGTCAAAATTATCATAATTCGAAGGGAAGGGGTTTACATTTTCCATTCCAAGGGAGGCTCCTGCCTTCCTTAGCAGACACCTGTCTTTCAAACTAAGACAGGCATAAACTATGTCAGTCTCTGACATTAGCTGAAGTAACAGAAGTGAGCCATGATTTTGCAAGGGTAACAAGACCTTCATTTTATAAGGCTTTACCTATTCAAAACAAACTATTAAGTGAGTGTACTGAAGGATATTCAAGGTTCAGTGAGCTCCTTTGAGAGCTACCTGGTGTAGAATTTGAGTTTGCTTTCAGTTTTCAACCAAATCCTTAATAATTCTTCCAGTCTGATCTGCATAAGAACAGAAACAGTGTTAATAATTTTGCAGCTAGTAGGAAACTGAGAGCCATCCTGTTTTGTAAAACAATACTAGACAAATCATGGACTTTTTCCTGTAAGGCTGAAATTGCATCTAAAGTTTGCTTTTCAATATGTTCAATAGCCTTTAATATGATTAAATATTATGTTTGGAATCACAGCCCCACAAGCACAGGCCCAATCTTTATCTAGGGGCAAAATTTATCAGGCCAGATTTTCATATGTATTACTACCCTGACAAGTTGTTCTTATGAAGAGCTTTTGGATACATTTTGGACTAGAGCTACATGCAAATTTTTAGGACCAAATCTGAATGGTAGTTACCAACTGTGCAGATAAGAGGCATAAAAGAACAATATAAATCACATAATGCTAATTTGTATCAGTCTCTGTTTTCCAGTTGTCTCAGGAAGAGAGGTCTTCTTAACTCTGAAGCAGTGAATTCAGGGTTATCTTTGAGCACCTCGGGTTTTGGTGAGAGTAGTCAGGACTTGGAATGGCCCTTTCCACTTAGCTTGTAAGGTTATTGTCTCTGCATTTAATAGACTCAGTCTCCAGGCTGGAACAGAGGGGCAAGTGTGTCCAGTCTTATCGATCTGGATGACATGATGAATCTCTGGAGTTTCTTCAAAGTGGAACTTAAAAGTTGATAAATACCTCTGCAAGTCAATTTTCCCCTTCATATGAATTTCTCCCCTAATATACACAATTTGATATGGTCTGGCATGCAGTATTTCATAAGGACTTATGTTGTCTCCCCGCCTTGGTTGTATGAGGATTCTCAGTAGGGCCATAGGTAAGACTTGAATCCATGTCGTGGATGTTTCTTGATAAATTCTACTAATCTGTGTTTTGAGGGTTCCATTCATACATTCAGCCTTACCACTCATCTGGGATGGGTAGGGAGTTTACAGATCCCAAACAATTCCCAAAATTTGACTAACTTCCCCGATCAGTGGGGGACTAATCCCAAAGGAACCCTAAACCTTTCAATTATATGATTGAGTAAAATTTTCACCACCTCCCTTGCTGTGTTAGTGTGACAGGGGTAAGCCTCAGATGGTCCACTTAGAGTGCCAACCAACAGTAATACATACCTGTTTCCTTCTTTGCTTGGTAACTCAGCAGAATCTGTAGAAATCTGTGGTGCCTGTTGGATGGCCTCTGCGGTGTGTGGATGCGGTTTGGATGGAGACAGAGATCTTTAGAGACTGGTCTTAGAGCATGAGGTTTATTGTAATAAAGAGCGTGGGGGTAAGAGACCTGCCATGAACCGCCAGGTGCAGCTCAGAGCAGGTCAGAGAGGTGAGAGAGAGAGAGGTGCAGGAATCAGGGAAACGGAATCGGAATCATGTGGTTCTCACTTACAATACAATAAATCATGTTCTATGCTGAATATTCTAATTTTCACTAACCAATCTAGGATAATATACAAATTCTATAGCATTTAAATATAGCCTATGAGCATCCTTGTATTACCATATGGCATTATATTTTAAACCCTAAAAACTACTTTTTTTACCTTATACTAAGTTAGTAAAGTCTACTCTGACCCTTGTACCTGCAGACAGGCAAGGGCCATTGTCTAATCAAGGAAGGCCATTGTTCAGTCAAAGAGGGAGATTACCTGAGGTGGCCATACCATTGTTATTCAGTAACTGAAGTTTGGTATCTCAAAACTTGTCTTCATTTCAATCTCACTTGTAATTTCTATATTTTCAGCATCTTTCACCAAGTAATAATTTCTATAAGACTTTCCTATTTCTTCCTCCCCAACAGAATCTATTTGCCAATAATCTCCAGGAAACTCGCCTGCCTGTTATTTCTAACACAACCTTTTGCTCATGTTGGTGTTGTTTCTACAGCAGATTTCACATTTGTTTGTGATAGACTGTACAATATTAGTCATTGCCTTTTCTATTACTACTTTCTTCAGATGTTTTAAAAGGTTCTCTGTTCCCCTATGAGTGTCTTCATGTTCTCACCGCGGTGGGACTACAATCTGTCCCTCTGATGTAATAGTCCATTCACTTTCCTTGATTTCAGCTTTTGTGCCAAAAAACTGATGGTCCTTTTGATCACACTTTGGGGCAAACCTTGACAAATCGATTTCCTTCTGTGGCACCACTGTTAAGATGCCTTTTTCTGCAGCCCCTTTTACTATTTCATTTGCAAAATGATTCTTTAATTTGGGAGTTGTTTTCCCATTTTACTGAGCTTTGCAATGCATAAAAGCTGCTTCTCTACATTCTCAAATACTCTGTAGCAGTGCATGGGTCTGTTCAGTGTGTTCAATTCCATTACCTTGAATAGTTGCCAGTCCTCTTTCCTTCCAGATGACTTTGCTCAGCTCTAGATTTTTCATTGATGTAATCAGTTCAGCTCTCTGTGATGATACATTTGATGGCAAGGCCTTTTCCCTGGTTACCTGGTTTGTGGTTGTCACTGCATACCCTGTCATCTGTTTGCCATTTCGCATGAAGCTGCTCTCATCTGCATCCAGCTCCCAGTCTGGCACATCCTTCAGGTCTGGTCTGCTGGAATACGCTTCTTCCACAGTCTTCAAACAGCCATACTCAGATACATTATAAGTTAGTGTTGAGAACAGAGACATATCAGGATTGACAGCAAACATTTTCAGAATAACATTACTCTGTTTCAGTAACATGGCATAGGG
>JAHLSL010000092.1:652806-664227 GCA_025920805.1 Petroica traversi
GAGGGGGGTGGCCCGACAGCAGGCGGGCTTGGCGCCGCCGCCCGACTCCCTCGCGGAGCCAAGGCTTGGCGGGGCGGGTGAGGCGGTGGCGAGGGACGAGGAAGATCTGGAGCTGGAGGAAGAAGAGGACGAAGAGCACCATCTGGCCGCTCTGCTGCTGCTCTCCACGTCTTCTTCACCCTCCCAGCCGCTCCCGCTACTGCCGGCGTTGGGATCCGTCCTGTCGCCCGCTCTCGATGAGCAGGAGGCAGCGGCGGGGGCGCACGATCCTGAGGGCATGATGGTGGCAATGCTGTCCCACGCTTACGGCGGCGGCCTGAGTGGCGGTGGTGCGGTGGGCCTCAGCGGCGAGCAGACGGCGCTGCTCCGCGGAAAGAGTGTCAACACCACTGAGTGCGTGCCCGTGCCCAGCTCTGAGCATGTGGCTGAGATCGTGGGCCGCCAGGGTGAGTGGAGGACTGGATGGGGTGTGGGGCGGCCTGGGCCTGCTGTCCTTCCCTGGGGTTCGTGGCAGCCCTCTCCCCGCACGCCCCTGGAGAGTGCCCCTTCGGGGCCGGCTGCAGGAGCCCCTTGCCTCGGTAGTAGCTTTATGCCCCATGGGGACGACCTCTCCCTCCAAGACCCCGGCTTCCCCACGGGGGATAGGATGCTGGCACCAGGCCAGCCCTGCTTGAGAAGGCGAGAGCAAGGACTGGATTAGCTCAGACCTTCCATTTTTGTTCATCTGAGCTGTAAAATGCAGTGTTGGCACAGGCTTTGCTCTTCAGTGACACTTGGCTCGTAGTCTTCAGTGAGCAGCTTCCTTTCACTGTAGGAACTTAATACTGTTTTACAAAGATTTTTCAGTGAAGTGCTTTAATTTGCCTTGGAGAGCAGGGTATGGGCTGTCACTGTTCCTACAGGTTTTCATGGTGCTCACCGATTACAAAGACGTGAGGAGTCAAGGAGATGGAGAAAGGAGCCATGTTTATCCCTCCTCTGTGTGAAAGCCCTTGTCTTTCTGTTCGGGTTATGGCTTCCTGTTAATTGCTGTTGCTACACTCGGTGGGTCTCTATTATGTCATTTGGATGAGGTCATATCAGTGATGTCACCTTCGTTTTGTGCCTTTCATGTGGTCTTGTGGGAGTGGTGCTTGGAGTTAGAAAGATGTTTTGCACCAGCTTTCTAGTGGTGAACCTAATTTTAAAAGCCCTTTTTATGTATTGAGAGAAGCACTGAGCAGTATCAAGTGTAGGTATGGAAATGCAGACAATGAAGTTGCCACTCTCCCCTTTCTGTGTTTTTTTTTATTGTTTTGGGGGTGGTGTGTCTCATTTGCTGATGAGCTCTGATAATGAGCAGTTATGATGTGTGATCTCTACACCAGTGTGGCTTTGGATAGGTTTTTTCCCTTGAGTATGGAAGAAGTGGTAAGATTGGTCTAAAAAATGTGGTAGTAAAGAAAGGCCCACCGAAGACCAATGCTTAGGTGGACTTGTTTTCTCTTTCTACATTTATTTTAGGTTCTTAGCAGTTAAGGGTGCGGGTTTTGCTGTATGTATCAAAGGGGATTAGAAGGCTGTGCTGCAGAAATTTGCAGGTAGCTTCCTCTGATGCTGACAAGTCTGTTCTTTTCAAGCAGAAAATTTCTTTTCCAGGAAATGGTATTTCAATGTCTTAGGACTGTTCATGGTCACTGGGGATGGTGGGCAGAGGAGAAGGGGGTGGGTAGAAAACAGAACTGAAAACTGTGATTGCTACAGTCCTCTAAAGGAGAAATAGAAACTATTGAGCTTCAAGGACTGATTAGGCTGCCATGTTTATTCTCCACCAGACCAGGGTTGTTCTCTGTAGTATATTTTTCAGTACTTTGAGTTACTTAAAGACAAGATAATAGGGTTTGCATAAAAATAGGATAATTGTTCCTGAGGGCTCATTTGCTGCTTCTGCTTTTATTTTTCATCTGGTGTCACACTGATTGGCTTGTGATAAAGTATTTAGCCTTGATGGGGAGGGATTTTATAATACAAAGAATTAGGGCTACAAAAGAGGAAGGAGCAGGAGTAGAGGGAGAGCTAAAAAAATTGTTACCAAATATACTTGCATGAAAGCTTTGTGCAAGAAGGCTCTTCTCATTCATGGGAGACATACTTAAAGACTGCCTTATATAAGTTATATTAATTCCACTAAATATATGTCAAATGTCTTAAGACATACTAGTCCTTACATCCTCTTTTATGGTCCAGAACTGTGCTGGCTCATTGCATGGGTTAGAGGCTCTTGCTTTCTCATCCACTTACTTTGCACGTGTCTGTGCCCTAGCCCACAAAGTATTGTCAGTTGTAGTGCAGCTTGGTCTGCCTTGAGCAAGGCTGGTCAGAGCTGCATCCTTCACAGATCGTTCTGCTCTCTGTAAAAATGAAGATACATATTCTCTTCCTAGCACACATCCTAACCAGCTGGTTACATTATCATACTTTCCACTAGACCAGGTTGCGCAAAGCCCCATCCAACCTGGCCTTGACCACTTCCAGGAATGGGGCATCCACAGCTTCTCTGGGCAAGCTGTTTCAGTACCTCACCACCCTTAAAGGAAAGAATTTCTTCCTAATATCTAATCTAAACCTACTCTCAGTTTGGATCCATTCCTCCTTGTTTTGTCACTACATGCTCTTGTAAATAGTCTCTTTCCACCTTTCTTGTAGGCTCCCTTCAGGTACTGGAAGGCCACAATTAGGTCACCCCAAAACCACCTCTTTTCCAGGCTCAACAATCCCAATTCTCTTAGCCTTTCTTCATAGGAGAGGTGCTTCATCCCTATAATCTTGGTGGCCTCCTCTGGACTCCAACAGGTCAATGTCCTTCCTGTGCTGAGAACACCAGAGCTGTATGTAGCACTGCAGGTGGGGTTTCATGAGAGATTTCAGAATCACCTCTCTTGCCTTGCTGCCCATGCTGCTTCTGATGCAGCCCAGGATACAATTGGCTTTCTGGGCTGCAAGTGCACATTGCCAGCTCATGTCCAGCCTCTCATCCACCAGCATCACCAAGTCCTTCTCAGCAGGGCTGCTCTTCATCTATTCATCCCCCAGCCTGGATTGCCCTGACCCAGGTGTAGGACCTTGCACTTGGTCCTGTTGAACCTCATGAGATTCTCATGGGCCCACTTCTCAAACTTGTCCAGGTCCCTCTGGATAGCATCCCATCCCTCAGGTGTGTCAACTGCACCATTCAGCTTGGTGTCATTTGCAAATTTACTGAGGGTGCACTCAATCACTGTCTATGTCATTAATGAAGATATTAAATAACACTGGTCCCAGTACAGGCCCCTGAGGGACACCACTTTTCACTGATGTCCATTGGGACTCTGAGCTGTTGACCACTACCTTCTGGATGCAACTGTCCAACCAATTTCTTATGCACCTAACTGTCCACTCATCGAATTCATCTCTCCAATTTAGAGAGAAGGATGTTGTGTGGGACTGTGTCACAGGCCTTACAGAAGTCCAGATAAATGACACTTGTAGCCCTTCCCTTGTTCACTGATGTAGTCACTCAATCACAGAAGGCCACTGGGTTGGTCAGGCAGGTTTTGCCCTTGGCAAACCTGTGCTGGCTGTCCTGAATCACCTCCTTGTCCTCCATGTGCCTTAGCATAGCTTCTAGGAGGATCTGTTCCATGATCTTCCCAAGATTATCTTGAATGAATTCAGGTAAGTTTTATTCCAGACTCCTCTGTACTACAGTACTTTAATATCTAATTACATAAGGATGATGAGATTGAAATGCTACTTCTAATAGATTTCCATAAAGATTTCTATTGCTGTCTGAGGTATAAAAAGAACTTGAAATGTCTGCAGCCTAAAAACATCAGCTCTGAAATACCAGGAATGCTGAGTTTGATCTAGGCTTTGCTTGAGGCCTCACTGCTGTGTCTGAGAGCATGTTTTTTGTAAGTCCTAACTGAAAAAGTAATGATAACCAGAGTTCCACAGTATTCTTTATCCAAATTAATTTTTTTTGCACAGTGGAAGAGAATCTCCAGACACTTTATCAGACCAAGGGAGCTTCTGAGTCCTAAGCAAGATGTAAACAAGCAAAGACCTTATGGTGCACACATTTAACATTTTTTCAATTGTGTGTGAGTTTCAGAAATAAATATAACACTTCAGGAAGTAAAGTGGTGTTCCCACAGCCCTGCTCTAGGTTGCTGGATTCCAGATTAGAATCATAGAATGGTTTGGGTTGGAAGAGACCTTAAAGATCATCTAGTTCCAACCCTCCTCTGCCATGGGCAGGGTCACTTTTCACTAGATCAGGTTGCTCAGGGTCCCATCCAGCCTGGCCCTGAACACTTCCCGGGATGGGGCATCCACAACTTCTCCGGACAATTTGTTCCAGTGCTTCACCACCCTTTGAGTAAAGAACTTCTTACTAACATCTACTCTAAACCTGCCCTCTTTCAGGTTAAAACCATTGCTCCTTGTCCTGTTGCTATCTGCTTGCACAAAGAGCCCCTCTCCCTCCTTTTTATAAGCCCCCTTTAGGTACTGGAAGGCTGCAATGAGGTCTATCCAAAGCCTTCTCTTCTCCATGCTGGACAATCCCATGTCAGTCTTCATAGGAGAGAAGTGCTCCAATCCTCTGATCATCTTTGTGGCCTCCTCTGGACCCACTCTAACAGGTCCACATCATTCTTGTGCTGAGGACCCCAGACCTGGACACAATACTCCAGGTTGAGTCTCACAAGGGCAGAGTAGAAGGGGAGAATCACCTCCCTCGACCTCCTGGGCATGTCTTTTTCTGCAGCCCAGGTTCTCGCGTGGGCATTTTTGCTGGTAGCTGTGCACAGATATGGGATGCCACAGTTATCGAAGGTGTGGAGTGCTTGAAATGTACCTTGTGGTTGATAGTTGAAACTATGTTGGAGGTTGCTGGGTTACTGTGACAGTAGTTCAATGTGTTGCTGCTGGAAGCATTTACATCACTGGAAGGAGCTTAAGACTTTAATAAATAGTTAAGTGCTCCTTAAAAGTCGTGTATTGTTTCTGAAACCTGGGATGTTTTTGTGCCTTTTTTTTAATGTTATTTTTATTAGTCTTAAATGTTCTCAGCCTTTTCTTATTCCCCTTGCCCCTGAAAAAATTGAGTTGACAGACACTGGTTGGGGTAGTGCTATATATTTCTTTGTAGTCTTTGAGGTGGAAAAATCACAGAGGTGAACAACAAAGGAAAAGATATTTGTATCCTTTTATTCTTGTAAAGTCATGCGACTGGGAGCCAGGAAAACTAGATTCCGTTCCTGGCAGTTTACAGGCTTCATGTAGGAATTTGAACTAGCTGTTGAATCCACCCTTTGCTAACTTGGCCAGTCATCATGCTGAGCAGAAAAGCTACTTCCTTTGCTGTCAGCAGCTACAAATCCTGCATGCACAAAGTGGCATTGGTTTAAAAAAATAAAATCAAATTAGAGAAAGCGCTCTTGAGAAGTGGTAGCAAGAAAGCTGTGTTGCTGAGGAGGTGACCTTGTTTGCATGAGGAAAGCTGGAGTTAAATAAGCATGTATCCAGACTTTAAAAACTTCTGGAGGTCTAACTTAGAAGGTTTTGTTTTAATCTCTAAATCATTTGAAGGACTTGTGAAAGTCTGCTGTGGATCACCTGAAAACTGTTTCCATTATTTAAAGTTGGTGATGGTAAGTCTTCAGCGCCCCCTGCACTTTGCACTTGAAGTAAGACACATTTAAACACTAAAATCTCTTTTGAATAATGCAAAAAGAGAGGTAGTGTCTAAAGACAAACAGAAAACCTGAAAGATGCTGGAAGGGACAAAGTCTGTCCTTTAGAGATGCTGCATCCCTGAGTATGTTGACTGTCTTCAGATAGTGATTGCTGGAATATATTTAATACATTCCAGTGTTTTGACTATCCAAGCAAAGCGATTTTTCTGAGTGTTTACATCCTCGATAAAACTGACAATAGTGAGTTTTCTCTCTAAAACATCACTAGAGTTGGGAACTGCTTAACTCTAAAGCGACACTTTTATGCAGATTTGATGATCCTGGACTCTTTTTTGTTCTTTGTTTTTGAATGTGGGCTCCTGAGCAAAATATTACTTTGCTTAAAATAGTCCTGTAAATTGAAACAAAAATATAATTCTGATAAGTTGGTAGCTGATAACTATCTAACATAACTGAACAGCCAAATAAAATCAATAGCTATCACTCTTAGGTAGTGGAAAAGTGCTAAAACAATCCTAGAGCTAAATATATTATAATAAAATATAGTAATAGTAATATAATCCTAGAGCTTATGTTAGGATATCTATGTACTGTATTTAGTTATGGGAGGATTGATTATAGTCTTTTCAAAAAAATACTGAATATCTGGTTTTATCTCCCAGTGTGTTGTGATAATAGTATTACTGAATTACTGACAGTACTTACATAGCCTTGACTGGTTATTAATTACCTGTAAGGAGTAGTCAGCATAAGCATAGCTAACTAACCTGAACTGCATGTTTGCTGGTTTTTGTTGGTTTTTTTTAAACTGGATTCTTAAAATTTCTACTTCCATGGATAAGTTTAATTTGTATAACTGAAGTTGTCATGTATCTCAGTGCCAACTGATTGCCACAGACAACAAAGACCACAGGTTCAACTAACTTACGGGAAAGCCAGTTATTCAATGCTGTATTAAATGGCTTGTTCTAAAGACTGAAATAAAACTTGAGCTATTTGTTGAAAAGCTATTTTTCTAGATAGTTGGAGTCTTGTCATTTTTAGAGCCTGGAACTTCAGGATCTGAAACATGTGAGCATAGTGTGTCCTGGCACAGTCTGAAATTGCTGCTGAATTTTCAGCGGTCTATTGCTCTGATACCATGTAACAAATATGATTTTGGTTATGTTGTCATTTGTGCTATGCAAAGATCCAACTCAAGTTGTGAAATGTGATAGAAAGGTGCAGGTTTTCCAGCTGGGATTGTAAATCCTTGCTCATAAGCGCTGTTCTTGTCTGACTTCTTGGGTGGGAAGGACACCAAACACAGTGCACACTCAGGAGACTGTGTAATCTGACAGAAATTCTGTAGATTTTAATGTGTGAATGCATCATAAGATTTCTTTTTTAAAGAAGCTGTGTCCTGGGTTGGCCATATGACCTGTTTGTATCCCCAATCGTCCTCTTGCTTATGCTGGACATTAAGCTCTACAGCTTTAAGTTAGGCCCAGAGAGACAGAGAGAGTGAAAGTGGAGGAAAAAAAACATGCGCCGTTTGTCTGCAGGAGTCACATCTTATCACTTAGAAAGGCCTTGAGAGAGCGGAGAGGCTACATTCCAGCGGGACAGCGTTATCTGATTCATTCTCTCTGGTGTGCGGGAACAGCACACAGCGGAGGGGTACCTCGGGTCTTTCTCGGCTTTTTGCAGGGAGAGACTTTGTTTCTTTTGCTGTTTATTTTTTCCTTTTTTCCTCCCCCTGGGACTGGTTGGCATCGCGTGGGCCCAAGACACCAGGGAATCCCCGGGGGGCCCCCCCCCGACTTCTACAGCCGGGCCTGGCAATCGCCCCCCCCCCCACTGGAGAACTGAACCGGACTCAGATGGACTCTGAATCTACCATCTCTTCAGAGGAAGGAGAGGTTTCATTGTTTTCATATTATCCAAATTTTTCCTATGCTTGTGAATATTCTATTTGTTAAATAAATAGTTTTTTCCACTTTTCTCTAAGGAAATTCTTCCTGGACCTGTTGGGAGAAGGGTGATTGGAATCGACTCTTCCTAGAGGAGACCCCCCCAGAGGTTTCCTCCTAAATATTTGCCCTAAACCAGGACAAATATTATTGGCGCCCAACTGCGGGGCTTGAGAAAGTGGAAAAAACTTGTACTGATTTGTATTTTGGTTGTGATTGCTCTGTATTGAGATAGAGCAGTCAGCAGCCATGCTCTAAATCAAGCATTTGTTTCAAATTTCAGTTACTTCTTAATGTCTTCATTTTCTCTTTCATGTATTCCTTTAAGAGTTTGAGATTTTGTCAGTGTCTGGGACCTGTTTCCTTCACTGGTGTGAGTCAGTAGTTCTGAGGTCTGCATTAGGTTTTCTGTTTCTCTTTTGAACAAAGACAGTATCTGTTACTTTTTACCTTCTAGATCATTTTACCTTTGACAGTATACTGTGGGATTTTGTCTATAAAAACACAGGTCTAGCAGAATTTTTAAATCAAGGTTTTGGTGTAGGTGAAGATTTGCATAGTCTTTTGCAATCTTCCTTTATTGACCATCTGCTGCATGGCATGAATGGTGTTTCTTTTTAATATCGTCATGCAGGTCAGCTTTCCCAATGCTGTTGCTCACACAAATTGTTTCATTCACTAGATCAGCGTTCTTAATCAAAACAACTTTTTTCCTGTAGTTATTTGTTGGATGTACTCCCACTCTTTTAACTATTGCTTTTCTGCTATTGTACCTTCCTAATTTGGTTCAACAGCTGCTACCTTAGTCCCAGTGCTACAGCAGTGCAAGTAATTAATACAAGTTGCTGCCCTCTGTCTTTTTTTCTCCATGTAACTTGTTTACAGAGTTGCCATCTGTTTTGGGAATTGGAGTATTCTTCTGCCTGTGAAGTTGCCTATTTGGTAGTGTCCTGGACTGACATATAGAAGGAAACAGTGTGTAGGCTGACTACTTTATTCTGTACTAGATTGATTTATATATATCTACATCTATATCTATATCAACTGATAAATTAATAGATGCCTAAGAAATCTTTAATAATGAGTTTCTACAGGGTTCTTGAACCAGGGCTCTTTTTTTTTTTTTTAGAAGAGGGAAATATCCCTGAGAGCTTTTGAGTAGCCTTCTCTTGGAAAGCTTTCACTTTCTCAACATCATCAGAGACACTCAAAACTGCCCTCTTTTTCCATCTCTTAGCTTGGCACCAATAGGGTCAAAGTCCTGCTTCCTTTGATCTGGCACAGCCAAGTGGTCAACCTCAATTCCTTGGCTCTTGGTTAGAGTATTTCCAATCTTCAGACTCCTCTGTCCTGGTACCTAGGCAAAGCCTGTGTGGCTGCAGCACCTGGTGCACTTGAGCTTGAAGTACTGGTCTGGAAAGTATCTCATCTAAAAACACTTCTGCAGCTCCAGCTGGATAATGACAAGTAGGAAAGTCATGTATCATCTTCACTTTGTTTTTTTTTACATGTACAAATGCTAAGTGGTCAGTTGCTGCTCAGAAATGGATGTGATGGAATTATAGTGGGAGCAGTCTTGGTTGCTATATATAGCATAGAATCATAGAATATCCTGAGTTGAAAGTGAGCCACAAGGGTCATCAAAGTCCAACTCCTGGCCCTACATGGGACAACCCCAAAAATCACACCATGTGCCTGAGAGTATTGTCAGAACACTTCCTGAATTCTGTCAGGCTTGGTGCTGTGACCTCTTCCTTGGGGAGCCTGTTCCAGTGCCCAACCACCCTCTAGGTGGAGAACCTTATCTTAATATCCAACCTAAACCTCCCCTGACACAACTTCAGGCCATTCCCTTGGGTCCTGCCACTGGTCACCAGAGTGAAGAGATTTGTGCTTGCTGCTCCACTTCCCTGAAAGTTGTAGACTGTGATGAGGTCTCCCTTCAGTCTCTTCTAGGCTGAACAAGTCAAGTGACCTCTGCTCCTTGTAAAGCTTCCCCTCCAGACTCTTCACCATCTTTGTTGCCCTCCTTTGGATACTCTCTAATAGTTTTGTAGCTTTCTTATATTGAAGTCAATAAGGTCAATTAATTTGGGTCAGCTGGCCTAGTTGTGTCCTCTCCTAGGATCTTGCCCACTCCCAGCCCCTAATGGGGGGAATGTTGAGAGAGCACTGATGCTGTGCCTGAGCTGCTCAGCAGTAGCCAAAACACTGGTGTGTTATCAACACAGTTCTAGCTACCAGTGCAAAGCATAGCACTATGAGGGCTGCTTTGGGGAAATGAGCTCTGGCTCAGCCAGACCCAATACAGAGCCATCTTGACATGTTCCACAGGTGGGCACAGGGGTTTGGTAACTGCAGTGTAACTAAAAGCTTGTGATTGCAGGGGTGAGTTGTTGATGGGTCAGGAGGCAAGGAAAAATGTCTTTAGTTTAAAATGCTCTATTTTTTAAATTATTATTATAGAAAGATTCAAGAGTTAAGGGCAGGGAAAGACCACTCACAGATTGCCATCACTGGCAAAACAGACTCAACTTTGGGATATTAATTGAATTTATTACTAACAAAATCAGACCAGGATAATGAGAAGTAAAATAAGACCTTAAAAACACCTTCCCCCCCTCCTTCCTGGGCTCTTACCTCCTCCCCCAGCATTGCAGGGAAACAGGGAATGGGGGTTACAGTCAATTCATCATGTCACCAAAAATGTCAGCATAAATGAAACTCTCTAACACTATTTTTTTTAGTATTAGGGAGTAGGCATTACTTTATTCTGGCCAGGGTACATAGTGGATAAATTCAGCCACATACACTACTTTCAGAACTTTTTACTTATTTATATGTTTTTTAGCAAACAAATAAATTAATGTTTATTGGTTCTAAATTGCATAATTCTCTTCATTAATTAGTATTCTGTCTTCTTCTGATTATTGATTTCTTGCTTCTCATGCTCATTAGTCCACATTTTTCAGTCTTTTTATCATATTTTTCTCAGACAGGGAGTCTCCAGCACATGTTGGATCACCTTTGTTAGTCTCTTCTTTATCTTCTGGTTACTCTAACATGTCTTGAAGGACTATAAATTCTGGATTCCAGATGTCCAGCCTTTAACTCCCCCAGGCCTTCTTCACTGAAACTTATCAGGGTTAGTTTAGCAAAACTTAAAAGTTTCAGTGATCTAATAATCACACTTTAACAATAAGAGTCTGTGTAAAGACAGTTAGCTATGTGCTGGCCAAAGTGGAAGATTACACTGCTTAACTTCTTATGATTAATACGCTGCTTATGAATAATTAAAACAATTTAAAAGTTAATTAAATCCATTAATTAGAAAATATGATTAGAAAAATTATATAATTTCCAACAATCACATGTTATTCCTGCTGCTGCTCAGGGAGAAGAGTCCTTCCCCTGTTCTAGCATGGGGTCCCTTCCATGGGAGACAGCCCTTCATGAACTTCTCTAAGTCCCTCCCACAAGGGAGGTCCTGGTTTAGGACAAATATTTAGGAGGAAACCTCTGGGGGGGTCTCCTCTAAGAAAAGCCGATTCCAACCACCCCTCCCCCAACAGGTCCAGGAAGAATTTCCTTAGAGAAAAGTGGAAAAAACTATTTATTTAACAAATAGAATATTCACAAGCATAGAAAAATTTGGATAATATGAAACAATGAAACCTCTCCTTCCTCTGAAGAGATGGTAGATTCAGAGTCCATCTGAGTCCGGTTCAGTTCTCCAGTGGGGGGGGGGG
>JAHLSL010000092.1:664327-709060 GCA_025920805.1 Petroica traversi
CCCCCGGGGATTCCCTGGTGTCTTGGGCCCACGCGACGCCAACCAGTCCCAGGAGGAGGAAAAAGGAAAAAATAAACAGCAAAAGAAACAAAGTCTCTCCCTGCAAAAAGCCGAGAAATATCCGAGGAACTCCTCCGCTGTGAGCTTTTCCGAGCACACCAGAGAGTGAGAGCGAGATAACGCTGTCCCGCTGGAATGTAGCCTCTCCAAGGATATTGAGGGGGAGTAAAGGTGTAACTCCTGCAGACAAACAGCACGTGTTTTTTTTCTCCTCCGCTTTCACTCTCTCTGTCTCTCTGGGCCTAACTTGAAGCTGTAGAGCTTAATATCCAGTATAAGCAAGAGGACGATTGGGATACAGAAAGGTCATATGGCCAATCCAGGACACATCAGTTCTCAATGAACTGTTCTAATGTGGCCTCCTTTTCATGGGGTGCAGTCCTTCAGGCACAACCTGCTCCAGTGTTGGTCCCCCACAGGGTCACAAGTCCTACCAGGAAACCTGCTTTAGTGTGGGCTCCGCTCTTCACAGGTCCCTGCCAGGATCCTCTTTCAGTGTGGGCTTCCTACAGGGTCACAGACTTTTTTTGAGCATCCACCTGCTCCCATGTGGGTCTGTCTTGGAGCTGGCTGTCACTGGTTCTGTCTGACATAGGGAAAGTTTCTGGCAGCTTTTTACAGAAGCCACTCCTGCAGCCCCCTGGCTACCAAAACCTGGCCACACAAACTCAGTACAATGTAGATCAGCATCTTTTTCTAGTATTGAGAAATTACTATCTTCATCTTCCTTAAATCAATAACTATATTCAACAGCCAGTTAAAAAAAAATGAAATTTTCAAGAGTTAAAATTTTCTAGTCCATGAATTAAAACGAGTTGTGAGATGAAATTAATTGATCTTAGTTTAAAGGTGATAGTAAGCAGTCAATCAACTGACTAGGTAGTATTTAAAATGGCTTTAATAACCCAGTGAAATGCCACAAATGTTCTGGTTTTAATTTTCTTGTTTAGCCAGCCTGCTTAAGGTGATTTAGCCGTTAAACAATTTACAATAGGTTTTCATTTTCTGTCCCAATGCAGCTTCACCTCTGCTTAATAAATGGCCATTTACCATTTTTGCACTGTATAATCACAAAATGTATAAATACTTTTAGTCATTTCACAACTGAGAGGAAGCATTCTGTTTAAACAAAAGAATGTAGCTTGGGAATGAAAAGCTCTTCTGAAAAATATGTCAAGCAGGCAATCTTAATGAAGTAGATTAATTTTTCTTTCTTTGTTAATCAGGTGTGCAGGGTTATGCTCTGCAGACCAGCAGCTGTTGGCCTTGTGGTACTACCATCCAGTATTTCAGTGATGGGGTTTGGATTTCTTCCCTTTGTTTTTATTAAGGAATTTTTTCTCCCATAAGTTGCTTAGGAACTAATGGTTGGGTACTTAAGAAAACAAAAGAAGGTAGCCAAGCCAGAGAGAGGCAAGCTTCTTCTCAGAGGGCAGAGATAACCTGAGATTTGGGCTGGTAAAAAGGCAAGAAGAGACAGCTGTTTCTCTCTCTCTTGCTCTCTGGGGGATCTCGGAGCAGAAGGGTCAGAGCTGCCACTTGCTAAAGGGACGCACTGCCAGTGCACCGCCAGCATGGACCTGCTCTCCTCTCTGCTGTGAGTTTTCTCCCTCCCCCTGCCCTGCCGAGGGGCTGCCCGGTCCTTCCCTGCTTATCCAGCCCTGCTCCCTGCTCCGAGACTTTGCTATGTTGTAGCCTCAAGCCCCTGCCTGCCGGGACCTTCTGCTGTCCCAACTCGCTGTTCCCGGGGATCCTGCCATGGCCCCAACATCGGTTGCTCCGAGGGCTTGTGAAGAAAAGCCTCTCCTCCATCCCTCCCTGCCTTGAGCTCCACCGCCATCACCTCGTGTCACCTGGGCTCGCGCCGGAGCGCCGCCTGCAGCCGCGGGGGAATCAACGCACCCACCCTGCCCACAGGGAGCCACCAGCGCCCCTGCTGGCTGTGACTGGAACTGCACCAAAGGGAAAAGTGTCTGAGGTCGAGCAGGCTGGTACTGGGTGCCTGCTTCTGTTTGTGGTTTTATGCTATAGTTGTTGTTATTTGTTAGGGTTTTTTTACGTATTAGTAAAGAATTTTTATTCCTATCCTCATATGTCTGCCTGAGAGCTCCTTGATTTCAAATTTATAACAATTCAGAGGAAAGGGTTTCCATTTTATATTCCAAGGGAGGCTGCTACCTTCCGTAGCAGACACCTGTCTCTCAAACGAGGACATTCAGTCAGGTCACAAAGGATTTGCACATAGCTGTAGGGATTCTTGCTTTCTGATTAAAAATTTTTGACGACCTAGCAATGGAAGAAGGGCTGTGCCAGCTTAACAGACTCTCCCTTTAAAGTTGCGTCCATATACAGCTGTTGCAGGCTCATAGAAAACAAATCCCTGCATGTTCACCTTGGCGCACTTGGCAATGCTATGCCGTCCCCTGCTGGTCTGGAGGGACTTCCCAGACCTTGCCCTTGCTTTCTAGGCAAGAAATTAGCTATGGCTCTGCTAGCAGCTCATTGTTTGGGGTTGATGTCAGTAATTATTCTTTTGCTGCCTCGTTACTTGGTGTCAGCTTATTATGGTGGTCAGAGCACTAAAGACAGTATTCAGAATGGAGGCTGTAATACAATATTGTCTTTCATCAGATAACTGCTGTTAAAAATGAGGTCCTTTTCTGTTAAAGTTAAAAGGTTTTTAATAAAAAAAATCAACAAGAAAAGACAAAGATAAGGCGAAAGAATTACAGCGTCCCGGGACGCCGGGTGTACTGGCACAGAGCCAGAGCACACCTCTCCTGGAGAGAGACTTTCTTTATATACTTTTTTTACAGTTACAGCTTGTTGTATAATTCTAATGAAGTTGTTTTGAAGAATTCAGTTAATCTGTCCATCTGTATAGTTGTTTGCCAATTCCCAGCAGAGGGGGGTTTCTTATGCAGGAATATCTTGATCGCCTTGTAAATCGCCTTGTTTGAGGGGTGGTTTGTGAGTGATATTTAACACAGCAATGTTAGTTATTTCTTAACTATTAAGCAAAACCAGAATGGCTACATTTCTACACAAACACTGCTTCTACAAGGATCAGTATTATACACATAGTATTCATTATTTGCGAAAAACCAACACTATAATATGTGTTTATAACAAACCCCCCTTTTCCTTTTTATAATTCATTTGGTTTGAGTAATAATTCTTTTTCTTTTTGTTCATTTTTTTTTCATAGATTACTAATTGTATATTTTGGATTACGCTGGTGATTAGTTGAATAAAACAAGGAATTAAGTAAGGAAGAAATATTAACCTAGTTGTAGTGTATAAAAGGAAGAAGTTTAATTTTTTTCCATCATTTTATTCTTCTTTTACCAAATTCTGGACTTTACCTTTAAGGACAAATGTGAAACAAACCCATTTTTCCCCTTTTGGATATTTATTTCTGAACTTATTACCACTGTTTCTTAAGTTCTCCGCAATCCAGTATTTTTTCTCATTGTGTACACAGGTACGTAATTTGGATGAGTTAAAGCAGTGGCTGTTGAAATGGGTGTGAGAAATAAAAAAGGAACCTCGGTGTCTTTCCATGTAAAGCTTGCGGTAGCATGGATGACATAATTGGGCTGGTGTCTCAAAAGGGAGAAGAATTAGTGACAGAAAAAGGAACAACAGAGATCCAGTATGGCTTATATCCCCACCTCCCATGCCTATGGGGTGGCAACCCACAGCAGGTGTATCTGATCTTCTTGGTGGCGAGTACAGCGGCCAATCTGATCTTGCCCTCTATTTCCTGGTCACTTTTTTTTTTGCTAATCTCTAAGCAATCCTCTTTTTATATCCTTTAGTTGTAATTTCCCACCGTTCCTCTGATATCTCACACTCAACAGACACCTGTAATATGGCACTTGACACTTCTTACAATGAGTGTCATCCCCATTAGCTGCAATAACAATTTTTCCTACAATTTAAACATTTACATTTACAATTTAAACATTTACAAGTTACAGGCTAAGGTCAAAGCATGAGGGCCTTCTGTCCTAAACAGTCCAAATCCTCTTGTTTGAAGTGAAAGTATCCTTCTCCAAGGAGGGTATTGAAGGTTTCTCAGAGTTTGTCCAGGCAGCACCTGAGACCACTGGTATAAGTTTTGGCCTTACTTTTCAATTAGATGTGATTTGTTTTTCCCTTGTCCCCGATTAAGAGTCAGTTTGGTATCACCTGGTTTGGAGATTATGATCCACTCTTTAGGTTCTTCCACCGGACCTTTGATTCTGCTGGCGTGGATCCATCCTCTTTCTCCGGTTCAGATCGCAGCCTCAGTTGTCAGAAGTACCTGAAAGTGACTTTTTGCCCCTGTCACTTTCACAGTGTCATTACTGATATTACAGCCCTTTGGAATATTTACAATACATGTTCTCTCTGGTCCAGTATTCACAATAATTTCTAATACCTCTTCTTGGGGCCTACTTTTAAGGTTATCATGGGCTCTAGGTGGTACTTATCCCCCAGGAGATAGAGCCCATGACCCCCCTATTCTTCTTTGGGGTGTATCTCTTTGAATATCTCTAGGTTCTTTTTTAGATGTGGACACTCTCTTTTATGGTGTCCTTTTTCTCCACAGTAGAAACAGACTTTCTTTGTTTGCTTCTGAGGTTTTAACTGTGTAGAGGTTTTGTTTCTTCCCCACCCTTTGCCCCTAAGACTTGAATATTTGGGGGTGGTATCTGGAGGCTTCAAATTCTGCTGGAAATTGCTTTCTCTCATAGTGGCTATCATGATTTTTGTATCTCAATGTATCTTTTTTTTGTTCTTTGGTTTGTTCTGCCTCTGGGGCTCTTGATATTTTAAGAATTTTTGCCTCCAGAGTTTCTGTGCCCCCTGTCCAGTAGGAAGCATATTCTTTTTTCTTCTGGATCTGGTGGCTCTTTGGAATTTACAAAAATATTTAAGGTCTGGGAAATCCAAGCCTCAGAAGATCCATATCTCGGCCAATTGATATCATCATATCTTATTTCCCTTTTTGTCCATTCTATCATACAATACTGAATCATTTTTATTTTATCTTTCCCTTTTGTACTAGGGTCTGTATCCCAGTTAGCTAGTTTAATTCCCAGGGGGCTGTCTTGGGGTATTTCTGGGAGTACTTTCTGTGTTCCTTGTCTGAAACCCTTCTTACTGCTTTTCTGTCCCATTTTCCCAGGATTTTATCTGTTTGTCCCTGGCTTCCCCCCCCATTTTTCCACTCTTATGATAGCAATAAAAACCTATCACAGAAAATTCTCCTACTGTCCTTTTCTTTTCTAATATAATTCTCCCCTCCTCCAGACAATAAAATACCTTAAATCAACAATCTATATTACGTATTTTTCATTCATTCACACTCACTCATTTTTATTAATATGTCTCTCTCATCCTCATTCACAACAAAGCAACACACGAAGGTACCTTTTCAAATCACAAGTTATCATTCATTCACTGGTATAGTTTTTAAAACTGGCCGACCCCAGATGCTCTTAGGTATAGAGTCTTCAGAGTATTCCCTCAGCCTTTTTAATTCTACACGTCCCGTCTCCTAGGATATTTTTCTTATCCTCTGTCAATCCTACACATCCCGTCTTGAGGAATTTTCTTACCCTCTGCAGATTTTTACCCCTTCAACCTGGCAATGTTTGGGGACCTTCCGTCCCCTGTTTCCTAGTGGTTTATGCTAGGAAACCCCTGAAAAATCCCTTTTACTAAGGATTTTTCCCTTCCCTGGAACCCAGTCCCAGCGTTCCCCGGGGGATTTTTAACTCTTTCGCTTCGTTTCCTCGCTGACCGCGCTCCTCGTGGAGAGACGGAACTGCAGCACTCGGAAACCACCGCAATCGCTCCGCAAGTCTGGGATATCCAGCTCGCGTCTCACACACACACCATTCAATCCCCCGTATTTGCCCCCCCTGCCCGGCCAGACTCACCAATCTGCTGGCTCAGGCTCCGTGCACGAAGATTTGTGGGGCTCGTTACCGCGGTTTTTCCTTCAGGGAATTCTTTTGCTTTCTCTGTCCCCTCTTGTTCCTGGGTCTCAACCTGCAGCAACCGGTCCTCAGAAGAAACGAGTGGTGTCCGCCTGAGTTCAGGCAGTGGCGCCTCCCCAGCTCCGGGTCTCCCAGGGTTTCGACAGCAAGGTGTTGATCCCCGACCATGTCCCCAGCTGTTAAAAATGAGGTCCTTTTCTGTTAAAGTTAAAAGGTTTTTAATAAAAAAAATCAACAAGAAAAGACAAAGATAAGGCGAAAGAATTACAGCGTCCCGGGGACGCCGGGTGTACTGGCACAGAGCCAGAGCACACCTCTCCTAGAGAGAGACTTTCTTTATATACTTTTTTTACAGTTACAGCTTGTTGTATAATTCTAATGAAGTTGTTTTGAAGAATTCAGTTAATCTGTCCATCTGTATAGTCGTTTGCCAATCCCCAGCAGAGGGGGGTTTCTTATCCAGGAGTATCTTGATAGAAGTGGTCAATTCCCGGCAGAGGAGTCTCTTATCCAGGAATATCTTGATAGGAGTAAATTGCCTTGCTTGAGGGGTGGTTTGTGTGTAATATTTAACATAGCAATGTTAGTTATTTCTTAACTATTAAGCAAAACCCGAATGGCTAAATTTCTACACAAACACTGCTTCTACAAGGATCAGTATTATACACATAGTATTCATTATTTGCAAAAAACCAACACTATAATACCCATTTATTACACTGCGAAGCTGCTGAAAAATATATTCCTGTGAACTATGGCTTTCTCTTTAGTGCTGATGAGCTGTGAGATTTGTGGTTGCTCTGGAGACAAGTCGAAGGATGCCAGACTTGGTCAGGGCTGCTCGTCAGCCCTCCCTCCTGTGTAAGGGATGAGTTGGTGCTAATAGAACTTCACCCTGCTTGCTGCTCCTCTAGCCTAGGCAGTACTAGTGGCTTCACACAGGATTTGTATGTTTGAAGAGCTGCAGGAAGTTCTCAGTTTCGATCCCCATAGCTAGGTACTTGTCAGGAGCTGTTGCATATACTTCAAACCTTACAAAATAAGGGCCTTGTTACCCTTGTAAAATCATGGCTCAGGCCTGCTACTTCGGCTAAGTAGAAAAGGACTATGGGAAAGTGATTCAGCTGAATTGGAGGTAGAAAAAATTTATATAACCACTATGTGCTCACATCGTGGTTTATGATGGTTGTTTGCATTACATTTGTTGTGCTTAAAGGGAATGTACCTGATAACAGGCCTAACTGCTTAAAAAGGCCTGGGTTTTGCAATAAAGCGGCTCTCCTTAGCATCTGCGTGGAGACTCTGCATCGGTCTGCTTTAACAAGGAGCAGGGAAGGAAAACAAACTGGTGTTGTCATTTGATTGTTTTTCACAGGGGCTGCTCACTAAATTTTTACCCACCATGACTTCCAGGCTTCTATTTTGATAAATTTCTTTCAGATTCTTTTTTCTTCCTAAAGCCCTCTCTAATTGGGGTGGCAAAATTAAACAGACATGATGGTAAGAAGGTTTAAGTTCCTTTGTGTGCCTGAATCTGTTTTGCAGCACTTGGCAAGAGGAATGGGGGTATAAGGTGTGGGTCCCTGTTGTGACAGGTTGCATTTCACTGCTGTTGATAATGAGAAGGATTAATGACTTCTGTCCCGTGGTGAGAGAGGGGAGACCACACAACAAAGGGAACCTCATCTATAAATTGATACTTGTCCCATTCCCACTGTGTGACATGGATTTTAATTCAGCAGAAGAAAGAAATGGGGGAAAAGTTACATTTCTCCATGGCTGTGCAGAACAGGAGTCTGGAATGCTTTTTTGGGGTGGTTCTTGGCTCATGGCAGCAGCTCGGCATGTGTGGTATGAAGCAGGTGTGCACAGGGTTCCCACTGTGGTCACTTGGCTCTGCTGTCTCCATTGGGGAGTTTCCCTCATGGATTGAATGGTCTGAGACTGGGTTTGATGAATCTCATCCTATTAGTGATGATGAAAGGTGAAAGGGGGAGTGAAGGCTGAGCTGGTTGTTGCTGTGTGATGGGTGAGGACTGCAGGTGCTATGGCTGCTAAACTTAACTCTCATTTCAAGGGGAAAAAAATTAGTCTTCCTACCATCTCTTTTTAATTAGGAAGTATTTGATCATTTAAAATTAGAAGTGTATGAGGTAAACTATTCCTTTAGAGCTACCCTTAAGTTTCTTGGGGAGTATAATGTTCATTGTGTGGTTAAAACGTACAGTCAAATAATCCTTTTAAGGGGAAAGAATGGGAAGAACACTTGAGAAGAATGATGCAAATCAGTCAGCACAGGGTGAACACTGCTTACAGGACTTGGCTCAGTCTTGGCTCCTCATCAGGTGCGTGAGCAGGCAGGTACTGAATCTTTGCCTAAATGAAAGGGAACCCAAAGTTTTTTAACTGTCTGTATGTACTTATGGCTGAATGTGCTGCTTAGGAATGCTTATACTGCTGAACCGAGGATGGTAACTGGTATTGAATAGACTTCTGTTATAACACCAAACTAAAATCACTTGAAAAGGTTTGATTAAATGAATTTCCTGGTCTACAAGTCTCATTTTCTGGCTTTTAATCTCTGTACTTCAAAATCTTGGATACAAAAATCTTATTTATTGCAAAAGTGTGGGTGATATATTTTTTCTTCCCCTTTTTCTTTCCCAGTCTCCTGAGCTTAGATACAGAAACTTCTTGATTTATCCTTTGGCCATGTGATTTTGTAGTTGGCAGAACTTGTCATTGTGGCTGCAGAATTGCTGGAGAGGGGATGGGATCAGCTGTGCTTTGCAGCATTGCCTCAGTAGTGACTAATGGAGGAGGGTGGGAAACCAGAGCAGCTGAATAAAGCAATTAGGTCATTCAGCTGGAGTGGTATAATGGGCTACTTACCTTGTATTTTGACATGAATGTCTTTTATAGGGGTTTCCAGCACTCCTTGTAGACAAAATCCAGTGGCTATTGACTGACTCATTCAGAAATATTGGGTTTTGTATTTGGTGACTTTCTTCAATTCTTTCTAACTTTTCAGATAAAGATTGAATGTTGATCTTGATGGTCTGGGGAGTCAGCTTTCCACTGAAGCCAACTTTCTGATGTTTAAAAGTCTTGTTCTGTTGCTACGGGGATTTGAGGCAGTGTTTGGCCTCTACTTTCTAGGTCTGTGACTCACCTTAAAAGCAAAGCTCTACCCATCTTGGTCTGTGCTATTCTGCAGCCTGAGGAAGAAAGGCAAGAAGGCTTTTCTTTATACTGGAGTGGTTTGGGAATGTGACAACTGGCAAAGCAGTCTCTGGGAAATTTGCAGGGAATGGAATTGAAGGTGCATAATTCTAACTTAATTTAAAATTCTAAAATATCAGGAAAATCTTGTCTAAAATGTAAGCTGTAAGACTTGGTAAGGCTGTTTGGAATCTGGAATTTAGTGGGCTCTGAACTGTGATATATAATATAGAATTATATTGCTATTTAGATGTCTCTGTCTAAATGCCTCTAGTATTCTTTAAATGTTGCCTCTGTAAATTTTCAGGAAATAAAGATATATACTTGGGCTGAATGGAGTAAATGAAAGTAACCTGTGTATATTGGAGAATAATTGATACACATCAGGAGACTGACTTTGGGTTTAGGTGTTCCAGTAAAAAGAGTGTGTAAACTTCAGTGGCACCATTTTACAGATCCTTTGGGTTTAATGTTTGAGCCCACTATATTTTCTGAGTAACTGGAAAGGAATGGGAATGGAGTGGGCAAGTAGATTTACTACAGGGAGAAATGCAAACAAAGAGATGGAAGGAGTAAAGGTAAATTGACAAAGTGAGGTGCTGCTCTCTGGTACATGTAGGGAAATGGCATGGCTTCAAAGATTGTGTGCTTTTCCACCTCTGTAAGGCATCTCATGTCTGTTTTCCTTTTTTGTTTTTAAAATCTAGTACAGCACTAGTGCCTTCTTAGTGGGCTATAGTGGGAGGTTGAGGCTTATGGGCTTGTTCTCTCCTGCTGACGCTGCTCTTGCTGGTCGATGCGTTTGGCTGTCAGGTCTGCATCCCCTCCTTTGCACAGATCTGTCTGTGCCTCAGACAGGCTCTTGTGGGAGCCCTCCCGTGCTCCTCTGTGTGCTTTCTGGGGGAGGTAGGGCCTCTCAGAGCCCTCACTAGCTATTGAAGATTAATGAACTTTCTTTCCAGCTGTGTCATGAAAACAAAGGGCTGTTGTTTTCAGCCTTTGTCCTGCTAACTGCAGGGGCCCTTCAAGAAGCAGCTCTTCCTCCCCTCTGTTCCAGCCAGCATCTGCACGTTTGCTACTTTGTTTTTATTAGTAGATAGTACTGAATAAAGTGCATCTTTCTGTGGTTTTCTAACTGTAAAATTTATTGCTTGTGATACCTTGGGTGCAAAGGACTAACAAAACACTATTTTGAGAGACTATTTTGAGTACCCAAACAGTTATGAGATGCTTAAAGTAAATAAGGAAAAGGTGAACAAATTGCTGCAAGTGAAATGATGCTTAAAACACTTGATCTGAAAATGTTGCTTATAATTTTTTCAAGATGAGGTTCACTATAAAATAACATTTATTGTGACATGCTTTTGAATTTGTTTTAAAATAGGATAAATTCAATTAAGACTGTATCCAGTAGACTGTTTTGCATGTAATGGACCTGCTTGTGTCTCTTCATTTTGCAATGCCTGCTTTTCTGGTCCTGTCATGGGCTTTCTGTATGTACCATGCCTTTTAAAATGCCTTGAGCATCTTGGGAAAGAGCCTGTTGTCACTGTGTCAGCAAACTTTATAATTCAGCCCCCCAAAATCAAAGACAAATATTTAATTAACTTTTTGCTTTTATTTCAGACTATATTTACTCAGTTAATGAAGGAGAGAAATTCCATGTAGGCACATACTATTACATAGTAAGCCTTATTTGCATGCAACAAACTGCTTGAACTCCTACTTGACACTTCAAGGAGTGGCTCCTTCATCCCACAGGGAAAAGTAAAATTTTAAATAATATTTCTTGATAAAAGGAATCAAATTAAGAGTTCTCAGTTAATCAGTTTTATCTATACACTACACAGGTTGCAGTACTGACACTTCTCTCACTTGTAAATGTTTAATTTGCTTTTAAGTCGTGCTTGTTGGTGGAAGGCTAATATATCAGCAAACTTGTGTGTGAAGCTTTACTCCTTTTGCAGGATCTTAGAAATAACTGAAGTATACCAAATCAATGGAAAAAAATTTAAACCTACAGTATGTATGGGATAATCACAAAGATGGCTGACAGAGGAAAAAGTCATTCATGTTTATTCACCATCTAATAGCAGTTGAGGAGTTGCTGGGCTAAACTGGCCCAAGAAACATTGCTAAAATAGTTTGTGGCTATAAGTGTCAGAGGCCTGTTTGGAAATAATAGGTATAAGTTGTTACTGCTTTTGCTAATGTGCCTCGCAGAGATGCAAACAGCTGCTTCTGGTTTCACCCTATGGTTTCTTGAAACTCTCAAACAGCTTAAAATAGATGGCTTTCTTGTGGCTTTTAAAACTTGGATGTCTTGCTAAACTTATATATGTTTCCTTTAAACAGGTTGCAAAATAAAAGCACTAAGGGCCAAGACAAATACTTACATTAAGACCCCTGTTCGTGGAGAAGAACCCATCTTTGTTGTCACTGGGCGAAAGGAGGACGTAGCCATGGCTAAAAGGGAAATTCTCTCAGCTGCTGAACACTTCTCCATGATCAGAGCATCACGCAACAAGAGCAGTCCTGCCCTGGCAGGCCTGTCATGTACCCCTAACCTGCCAGGTCAGATGACAGTCCAAGTCAGGGTGCCTTACCGTGTAGTTGGGCTGGTGGTTGGACCAAAAGGAGCTACAATCAAAAGAATTCAGCAGCAGACCCATACCTACATAGTCACCCCCAGTAGGGACAAAGAGCCAGTCTTTGAAGTCACAGGAATGCCTGAAAATGTCAACTGTGCACGTGAGGAGATAGAGATGCATATAGCCATGCGTACTGGGAACTATATCAAGCTGAATAAAGAGAATGATTTCCACTACAATGGTACAGATGTGAGCTTTGAAGGAGGCACTCTCAGGTCTGCATGGCTTGCTTCTAATCCTGTCCCACTTAGCCACACCAGAATGATTTCTAATTATAAGAATGACAGCTCCAGCTCCTTGGGAAGTAGTTCCACAGATTCCTATTTTGGAAGCAATAGATTGGCTGACTTCAGTCCAACAAGTCCATTCAGCACAGGCAACTTTTGGTTTGGAGAAACGTTGCCTTCAGTGGGCACAGAAGACCTCGCAGTTGACTCTCTGGTGTATGACTCCTTATCAATGCCTTCCCAAACCATTTGGACTCCTTTTGAACCTGTAAACCCTCTCCCTGGCTTTGGTAGTGACCCTGCTAGTAATGCCAAGCCTCAATGCCAAGGGAGCCAGCCATCTACTCCTTGCCTGTCGCCCACATTTCCAGAAAGCCTGGATCACTCACTGGCTGGGAGAGCGAGTAGTGATGCACCTAGCACTGGCCACCATGTAAGCCTTCCCATCTACATCCCTGCATTCTCCAATGGCACCAACAGCTATTCATCTTCCAATGGTGGCTCCACATCCAGTTCACCCCCTGAGTCGAGACGGAAGCACGACTGCATGATGTGCTTCGAGAGCCAAGTCGTTGCGGCCCTGGTCCCCTGCGGTCACAATCTCTTCTGCCTGGAGTGTGCCAACAAAATCTGTGAAAAGGAAGTCCAGTCATGTCCTGTTTGCCAGACAGCTGTTACTCAGGCGATTCAAATTCACTCTTAAATAGAGATATTATAGAGATATTATTATATGTGGACTTTTAAAGATGCTTAAAGGCATGGATATAATGGTACCCTCTAGAAAACTTTCTAATGAATTCTGACTGTTGGACTTCCTTGGGATTAGGCTGAAGTTATTAATAAATTTTTACTTTCCCAAAAGGCTGCTATGGTAACACTAAAGTGGTCTCTGGTTCAGTGTAAGCAGATAGCATGTTTAGCAGAGATACAGCTGGTGTAATGTCATGGCACACTGAGGGAAAGTTTTCATAAATTACACAACTGAAACCCCACACACATTTTCCAGGCTTTTCTAAAGGATCCTTGTTAATTGTTTGGCTTCTGTGAGCTGGCAGCAATGAACCTTGTTGCCTAAATGCAAAAGTACTTGTCTGCTATGGAGGATGTGTGGTAGTATCAATATATCAAACAACACTTCTAGTGCTGTCTTCTACCAGTTCTGAGGAAATATTTTTTGCTTTATGTGACAACTTATGCCTAATTCTTCAGCATTGCAAATATGTTTTAAAGCATAGTTTGATTTATTGAAACAGATTGTGTTATTGGCAGGTTCAGATAATAAATGACAGTGAGGTGGGAAGAGAGAAGCTGCCAGATGCACCTCCATTTTGTCATTGATAAGGGCAGTATGTCCAGAGGATCAGGAATGTCTCAATTTTTTAATTCCTACCCACTGCTTTTGTTAGTGTAATATAGAAAAAGTCTGGCTGGCTTCATCCATTTACAGTAAGGGCTTTGGGATGCACATGCTTTGACTTAGAGTGATGATGCTGACATTCTGTTCATTAGTCTGATCAAGCTGTTCTTTACCTTTTTAGAGAGTATATAGTACAAAATGTGAAGCATTTTTATGTTCAATTCATGTCTTACACATAAATTTATACTTTTAGAAGAAAAAGGAAAAAGGGGGAGTTGCATAAATGTCCTTGTGTTATTCATGACAGCAGCCCTGTAATCAGTTTACTTCATTTCAAAACTGTCCAAAAAAAAGGTCTCTTGAATGAGCTTCTTACATTTCAGCCTGTGGATGTTTCTATCTTTTTCATTCTCAGTACATTCCCAAATCTGTGCTGACATATATTGAAACAGTAAAAACAAACAAACAAAAAAGACACAAAAGTAGAATTCTGATGTATTTTTTTTCTCTTTTTTAAAGCATTCTTTTCCCAATAAAATCTTTTTCTCAGTGTAACAAAAAAAAAAGAAATTGTGTATTAAACTAGTAAATATACAGAAAATTTTATTTTTATTTCCACTTGAAGAGTTACATTTCGTATAAAAGTTTACGACTAGGAGTTGCCTTGAAGGCATATTATGTTCTGCATAACTTTAATACTATAATTGCTTGTAGGATAGTTACAGGTCAGTATTAAAATCTGATCTCTAGCTGCAGTTTTGTAGATGCGAACAAATGTTTACTGAGCATGTATTTTGTTTTATTGCATTGTACACTGCAACTAATAAGCCAAGGAATCAACAGACATTAGGTGCGTGTACCACTTCTATAAACCACAAACTAAGAATAAACTGATAAACTATTGATCTAGCTTAGTATTTGCTAATTTTACTACACTCTTTGTTCTGTATATGTAGGGAGGTCATAGGGATTATAAATTCAATTTTGGTAAAGTTTAAAAACTATATATTTTATAATAAAGGGCCTTAAACTTATGATGGCCAAAGCACTGATATTATATATTTGCTGTAAAGAGAATTATAAGAGTTTTATTTTTCTGATATTAAAAGTTACTTAATAAAGACTTGTTTCCATTAACTTGAATGTTTTGCTCTCTTCATGGTTGTCACTTGGAGCAGCTTAGGCAGGCTGCGGCTGGCTGATATCCCCCACCCAACCAGGGGCATTCCTGGTCCTTAGTATTTCATGTGCAGGGCTCAGGCTGGTGGGATCCCATTCCAGTGCTGCAGGGCTTCACTTCTGAAAGAAGTGGTATAAACCAATTTAACTGGTATAAACAAAAATTGAGGGTGTTTGTGGGGTTTTTTTGGGGGGGTTTTCTCCCAAAATACCCTTGGCCCAATTTTTCCCAAAGTTGCAGAGAACTTTTCAGGAGCCGCTGGGTTAAAGTTTGAAATAAATGCACGTAAAATGAGCTGAAGTAGCTGAGGGGAGGGTGCAGGTTGTTGCTAAGAAAACAAATGGGTTTTGGGCAAATGAGCTGCACCAGGAGCTGTAGGAAATCCCAAATATTGATGCTGGCAGGAGCCTGCCCCAGTGTGTGACATGGTTTAGTGGTGGACTTGGCAGGGCTGGGTCAATGGTTTGACTCAATGGTATTAAAGGTCTTTTCCACTCTAAACCATTCTTTGTCCATAAGTCAAGGGGGGAAAGAAATATGGACCATAGAGTCACTTAGGTTGGAAAAGACCTTTAAAATCAGAGTCCAATTGTTAACTCAGCACTGCCGAGTCCACCCCTAAACCATGTCTCCAAGTGTCACCAAGCTTTTTAAATACTTCCAGGGGTGGTGACTCCATTACTACTCTGGGGAGCCTGTTCCACTTCCTGACCACCCTTTCAGGGAAGAAATTTTTTTAATCTCCATTTTAAACTGTCCCTGGCAAAACATGACACTCATCCTACTGCTTGTTACTTGGGATGCTCCACGTCTGCTCCCCATTGGGGTCTGCTCCCTCAACCTGTGCTAACCTGAGTGGCATGTCAGTGGCGCATCCCTTCTGCCTGCTGCTGACACAAGCTGCCCAGGTGTCCCCATGGATCCCTAACCACAGCAGCCATTCCCACCTCTACCACCATATTGTGTCCTTGGCCATGTCACTACACCCAGAGGCAGCCTCACCGCAGCACCCAAACCTGCTATCCTCGTGCTAGCCATGCAGCTTCCCTGCCCTGAGCATGGCCATACTGCTTTGCACTGCTTTGCACTGCTTTGGCTGCATTTACTTCAAGACAATGCTTCACCCTGACTCAACAAATCAACAAAACCCAAACTGCCAGTCTGCCCCAGGGTGTCCTCATCTTCTGCTGCCATCCTATATCTGTGAAGAACATTACCAAAAGGAGACGTGACCCACACCATCTGTGGGATGCTCCCAAAGCTGCCCTCCCCCCCCAGCCCCCCCCCCCCCCCATGTTTTCAGCCATGGAAGATGGAGCACTAGTGGACATCTAGTGGCACCTACCCCAGATGCCTCGAGGCAGCTACAGAACCCTCTGGTGCATAGCCATCACCTTGTGGCAGAACCCAGCCTTGTGTCCCTTGGGTCACTCCAGTACCCCCACGGACATGCAAAGAGCAACAGCATGGGCAGGGGTCTGACATGGGGCCATCCTTCAGCTCCTGGGGCAGCACAGAGGCGCTCAGACTGAGACATTTTGGGCTAGCTTTAGCTTTGTGATATGAATTTATTCCATGCCTACAGCCACATGGTTATATCAGACAGTTTAAATGTTCATCATGTGTTGATATATAGTTTCTAAGAGCTCTAAAGGCAAATACCAGTGTGCTATCCAATGCTTTTACATTGGCCACAACAATGACCAGCCACCAGTTAGAAAATAGTTGCTATGTACCAGAAGGGAACATCTGAAAAGCTCTCTGGAGAGGTATGGAACTATAACTGCTTTAAGGTGGCTTATGGAGGGAATGCAACTGAGCAGGAACATCTTGGCCACAAAGAATTTGAGGATTTGATGTTTCTGTATATATAGGAAGCTGTTTGGGGGTGGAGGGGTAGTATCATCTTTCACATTAGTTATTAGTCTAGTACCTTATGATACACAACTTATGCATTGATGCCCTCCAGCCTGCCACAGCTACCCGTGAAGCGCCAGACCCAGAGTGGGTGGGCACTGAGGCATTCTGTTGTACCCATTCCTGCTCAAACAGGGTACCAGATTTGCAACGGAGAAGGAATTTTCACCCTGCTTCATGCTCATAAATCACTGGAGTTCAGAGGGTTTGGTGTCTTAGGGAAGTTTTTTTTATCCCATATCCATTTGGGGTTTGTTTTTTTGTGTCCAGGGTGGTCGCTGCTTCCCCCCCCCCCCCCCCCCCCCTCAGCTCCCTAGCATGATGGGTGAGAGCCCAGGACTCCTGTGAGAGCTGGGGGTGAAGGGGGTTGCTTCCTTCCAGCGGGGTGATTTGTCTCAGTGGCCACACGGCACGATCCCTCTGACAACAGATACTGTTGCCATGGGGTTTGCCCATTTTTTTTTTCCTTCGGCACTGTGACTGGAGATTACTGGCTTGCTTCTCTGCTGCTTGGGAGCCCAGAGCCAGTGCGTGCCACGCCGGGACCTGGGAGCAACCCATCCCCTGCCAGGGCTGCCCACTCTGTGCAGCCCGACCCAGGGACCAGATATCACCAGTGAGCTACCCAGGGGAGTGATTCCCTGCCCAGCCCCACTGTTCTCTGCCGCTGCTTCAGGGCTTCTTGCTACATTTTAACCTGACATCCGGACACCCCACAGCTTCTGGAACGGCCCTGCAGCCTCTGCTACACTTTGTCACCCTGGGTCTGCTTGACTGCCATTCCAGCTTGCTGCTTCCGAGGTTCCTGCTACAGCCCATTTCGTCATGTGGAGGGGCAGAGTCTCCCTGGGGGTTTGTAAAGGAAGCCCCTTTTCTATCTGTTCCACCGGCTAGCCTGCCATTACTGTGTGGAGGCATGGCTGAATTCGCACCACAGCACCCCCTGCAGCCCGCAGGGGAATCATCGCACCTTCCCTGCTTTGTCAGGAGCCAACAGCGCCCCTGGTGGCTGTGACCATAACTACACCAAAGGGGAAAGTGCTTGACAGCTGACAGAAGGCTGTTACTGGGTTTCTGGTTTTGGTTGTTGTTGCTGCCATTGTTGTTGTTGCTGCCATTGTTGTTGTTTGTTTGCCTTGTTATACATATACATATATATATACAGAGAGAGAGAGAGAACTGTTATTCCTTTTCCCATATCTTTGCCTGAAAGCCCCTTAGTTTCAAAATTATAATAATTTGGAGGGAAAGGGGTCATATTTTCCATTTCCAAGGGAGGTTCCTGCCTTCCTTGACAGACACCTGTTGTTCAAACTAAGACAGTTGGTACATGTTTTTCCCTTTCTCTCCCCATGGGATGCAGCTGCTTATGGAGATGAGAGCATTACAGACATCACTTGGCTCCTGCTTTATTCCTACATTGCATGACTTGTGGGTGGTATTTGATTCATTTATTGGGAAGAGTTCTGCAGCCTGACTGCAGGAGCAGGTGGAGTAGAGCTCCTGTGCAACTTTTAACATGAGATGGCAATCACTCACCCACACCTGGCACTCATTCTGATCTCTGGTCCTTCCTCTGAGACCCTACCATGCACACACAGCTTGGCTGGTGGCTTAAATGAAGTAATTTCCATTAATATGAACACCCACAGAACTGTTGTGCCCCACCAGCTTAAGGCAGACTGGTATCTGCACACCTGCAGTTGCCCAGAGACATTTCTATGCTGGAAACCGACCTTGGCTTTGGGTTTGATACTAGTTGTACCCAAGTATCTGACATGGGACTATGAGGAGGGACCCTCTGGAATCACAGCCCTGCTCCAGCAAGCTCCCCTTGCCCTAACACAGTTCAAGACCACAGCTAGCAGCTCTGACAGTTGACCAGAAACAGGATAAAAGCTCTCCACTGAATGAAATAAAGAAGCCAAAGACTTGAATCTTTACCTTTTTTAATCAAAAACATACTCTGTAACAGAATTTCAGGAAAGCTAACTACAGTATATTATCCACAAACTAGGTCTAGTGAAAAATATACAGTAAGCTACAAAGGAACTACTGGGAATTCTGTTGACCGCTTATCAAAAGGCAATGGCTGAAAGAAGAAATGCTTAACTAGGTTTTCATGCTCAAAAAAACCCTCTCACAGCAGGTTTTTGGTTGTGGGTACTTCACAGCTCTCAATCCAGCTGAATCACTTTGTCCTGCTACCAAACTTCACCAGAAAGACACAGAAAAAGGTACAGGAGCAGGATAGTGCTATGTGATTTCGGTGAACTTGTATAAGTCCAGCAAATTTAGAAGCGATGTATCACCCAAAAGGCACAACAGCAGCCAACAGTGCCAAAACCTCTTGAGATGTTGACAGTAGTTCTGCTTTCATGAGGTCTCTCCAAGTGAAACTTTCACATTGCTGAAAAGTCAAGTCAGTTCTTGGGGACCTCAGCATCATGTGCAGCAGCTTTGAGTCAGCATGGTCACACCTTAGATAATTTTCAGAAACAGACTATCAGGAAGTGTTTTGAAAGTGAATGACACAACAAAAGGATATGTTCAGCATCCAGCTCCTACATGACTGGTGGAGAAGCACTTTCCATTTTTGTTTCCCTGTCCAGGACCAAAGTGCCAATGAGCTGCATCAGAGATTAGAAGCATGAGCACAAAGCTGGTTCACACACATGCCTGTGACGGGCAACTTGCAAATCTCAGTCCCAAGAACAGTGCCATGGTCCTCAAAAACCTGTTACCAGTCATGGAAATACTCCTGTTATCAGCAGGACCAGGCAAGATCGTAGCTTTTAAAGTCTTTCAAAAACCAAAAGAAGGTAATCTCTCCAAAACTGCATCCTTAAAAATACCTGACAACTAAGCATCTTAGAATTTTATAGAGCACATTTTAATTAGCATGGGGCCTGAGAGGAGTGGGGGGGAGGAAAGAGGATTTCATAAATGAAGTCTGAATCCCACTTAGATGAAGATCCATGTGGCTGTCTTTGGTTACATTAAAGTGACCAGCAAACCCAGTCACTCTGTGTAACAGAGTAAAAATGTGAATTGAGGAGACAGTCCTTTCTTAAGTGCTTACTCTTCAAAGAAGAGATTAAAGATGCCTCAATAAAGACCACTATCAAGACATAACGTTTGAAGGCAGAAGCCCCTCCTATATACACTGGTATACAAATTTTGTAATGGTTCCTAGTAAAAGAACAGACGCAGTTGTTCCTGAGCCACACAGAGAGAATGCTGTCATCAGAAGTGTTATGAGAAGATGGTCTCAAAGGTAAGGCACAGGAGTTGGACAGGTTCAATGACTACTGCTGCTACAGACCTGTTTGGTGACTGGGGGAGACCACTGTCTTGTTTTCAGTGTAGGTCCCTCTCTAGAAAGCAGAAGGATACTTCTCAGGTCTTCAGTAGGCCAGAGCTGTAAATGAAGTGGTTTATATCACAGACAGGGGGCTCCAGGTCTCTGAGCACATCGTTCTCTTCAAGCCCAGAAAAGTGATGAAAGGAACAACCACTTTCAATCACTGTTTAGCAGTTATGGCTTCTTCCAAGGGATTCCTGTAGAATTAAGTATTTTTAAACCATTCCAGAAAAAAGCTTTCCTCTCCTACATCTCTACCATGTTAACCTTAAATGCCCTCGCTTTCAAAACTAGCAGTAACACAGATAAAGCAATCTAAACCTTCTGGTGTTAATCCCAGCTCACCAGTACATGAAGTGAAATTACACAATATTCCAGCACAATGTGGTTTTTGAGGAGCGCATAATCAAGGGTGAGAAACACAGAGGTAATTACTTCATTGAAAGAACTAAGCAGAGCAGACAGGGGAACAGGACTGAAAGCAGGAGATTGCTAGCTGAAAAAATACTTGTTGAATTTGAAACATTCAGAGCTGAAGGAGACGCGATTTTGGCATCCTTGACATTCCTGTCTGCTGCATGTATAGGGGTCATCATGGCTATCAAGTAGCTGTAGCTGTTCTTCAGCTCTCAAAAAAAAAGACAAATGCAAGACTCAAAGATTCAATGTGCTGCCACTGAAGAGTTTCTAATTCATTATGTACTGCCTTTTATGCCTTGCCATAAAAGTACAAAAAATTAAGTTAAAGGCATATTAAGAACTAAGAATGAGATTCTCTCATTTTGACCTTTAATAGTTACAACAGCATCTTATCAGAAACCGCCAGGTGGAGAAGATGAATGCCTTTTCAGTATTTGTACTGCCTCACACAATGCTCAGATTTCTCCTGACGTAGAACCTGCAATTTCTTGTTTCTGATAAACTCATCTGACATTATTTTGTTGTTCTATCTATTCCAAACATTTTGGGCCATCTAAATACTACGCTGTAGGTACAGACTTAAGGAGACTTGCAAAACATCTGCAAAGAAAACTAATCTTAAAAGTTGAATTCTTTCAGACTATAGTACAGGCCAATACACCAACAGGTGGAAGCAATCTTTCACTATTTTATCAAAGTTTGGCACAATCAAAATAGAAGTAACTGGTACAGAAAGTTGTCTGTGAAGCAGCCATATACAAATCAGTCATCCACCAACAAAAACACCTTGCAAAGCCACAAAGTTAAATACGAAGTAAGCTCATGGACTCCTAATCAAACGAGCAACCTGTTATAAGCAATTAATCAGTCAGAAGATTACATACTTTCCAAACACCGAGGCACCTTGAACCCAGCAGTAAGTGCAGGGCAGACAATCTAATAGGGAGGCTGTCAAGAAAAACATGTAGTCAGGCTTTAATTTATTCCCCCAAATCAAGGTTTCTGTTGTGGATGAAGCGTAACCAAGTTGCTGGTTAATAAGCTTCTCTGAGAATGTAGTCTGAATCCTCTACTAAGTGTTCCTCAAGACTGTGAAGCAGCTTGTTTTGCAGACAAAATAGATCACTTGGAAGAGAAAGCAATATGAAAAAAGTTTTAAACTAAAGGCCTTGAGAAAAGCAAACACTATTTTTCCATACATCAAGAAGTTGCCACATGAGTGAAAAGGAAAAGTGATCTCATTAGAAGTTAGTCTGAAGAAGACAGCACTGTTAGTGAAAATACAGAGGAAATGGATCAATTTCTGGCCATCACTCCCAGGTCATCTGTCTTCTGTGCTTCCACACCTAAGAGAAACAATGACTGCTGACTTCATAAGAATTCCAGCATATGGGAAAAGCAATACTTAAACACTGTCACAGCCCTCTACAGATTCCTGAAACTATGCAAGAAACTTGTCCAAAAGCTTTTGAACAATCTCTTCCAAGACTTCTACTTCTGTTAAACACTCCAGCTGTGCTGCCAGGTCAGCTCAGCACAGCAGGCAGACTGAACCTGCAGCACTTGAAGGACTTCAGTGTATGTCCCTCTAAGCCTATTTAATTAAGCTCCAGCTCCCTACACACATGCTGAAAAAGAAGGAATTCCTGCTCTCTCTCCATACCCCATGAAACAGTCAAAAAGATATATCCTCAGGACACACTTTTATTGAGAAACAGTGGAAGTAAGAAAAATTGGAGTTGTTCCTGGCAAATTTAAACCAACAAAAATTCCTACCACTATTGGCTGCTGCAGGTTTTGCAAAGGAAAGGAATCCATTGCTCAAGATCAATGGTTTCAAGATGCAGAATTACATTATATAAGCGAACTAAATTTATAAAAATCAGGCTTTTCATCATTTTATTTGTACTATTAGCTGGAGAGAAAGCATACACATTGTATCTGTCATACAGTCAATACATTTGCAGGTTTTTTTACTATAAATTCTCTATACAAAGTCATTGCCAATTGCTACGGTCATTGATGGCACAGGGCTTAAAATAACCAAGAGCTATAAAAACAAGTTTGCCATCTTGCCCTGAGTGGAAATGGTGAACAGATACAAAAACCGGATCCTAAATATTGATGCAATTGATTTAATGGTATATGCAAGTAAAAAGAGTCATGCAACTTCTTTAAAATACCTGCCAAATTTTAGTTGAGTAAAATCATAGAAGTCACTAGTAATTATGAAAATATGTTCCTGCCATTAGGTGCTTGTTATGCAACATCAGTGGCAACTTTGCAGACTAGGTATTTCATGTTATTTGAGTGCCAGCACTGAAAATATCCATTTCCTTTAGTGTTTTAAAACTCATCTGTCTATATAAATAAAAATCTAAGATATCTTTTTTTAAAAAACTAGTGAAGGAAAAGCCACATTTCTTTTCCTTGCTATTTTTAATCAGTGCCAACAACATATATCTCATCCCCTCACTTTTTGGCGGCTTCTATGTTTTAATCTGGAAAAATCATAACAAGGTTGTCAACAAAATAAAGAAGTCTTCTGTTAACTATTGTTCCCTAAAAAGAATATCACAAATAAGCTGGAACTTTAAAGTTGCTACAAGGTAAATGTTTGTAACTAGTAGAATGAATTATCAGATAAAAAAATATATATATAATATATATTCTGCATACAAAAGGCTCCTGTGAGACTTATCACCAAGATGCCTTAATAGAGAAGGAAAGTTTCAAAGGGAACAAACCCAATACTATGAAGTCTCTGTAAGGCATTTACCTTTCACTTTAAGCCCTGTATTATGACCATTAAGTTCTAAAAATAACTGAAATCCAAATTCTGCATGTTTAATTTCTTTCTGTTTAGAGCAAGATGGCAAACACATTTTTAAAACCTGGGTTTAGAAGATTAAGTAGAACAAAAGTAAAATATATCTTCAGGTAATAAACAGTACTGTATTTTACAATTCATCATCCTCACAATATAATGGCCTGCAGCAGTGCAGCAGAGGGATCTCAGTCTAAAGGCTGTGGGTCTGCAATAGGCATGGTATGAAGTACTTCATCTAGAAGCTGAAGGGCACGGTGTAAGTGAATTTCAATCCAGCACGGTGTCTCTTTGATGCTCTGTCTTGGGTAATCAGGTCCCCAACCTTTTACAAAACTCATTCTGAGTATGCATAAGCGTCGAAGGTCATCTACACCAATTCCAGCAGCAGCTGACAAACCTAAACAGAGTTTCAAGTAAGTGTACAGACATGTTCTTTTATCATCTGTTTGTTTAGCCATTCCTGTTTGCTTGGCTTTTGTTTCATGTATAATTCCCTCTCACCACAACCAAGACCAGTCCATATTTTTAGATCTCTGCTATAATGAATGCAGCAATTAATTTGTGTTTCTTACAATTAAATTTTTTTTTCATCATTCTGCAATCTTGGAAGGGTGCTGAAATATAAAACTCTATAATAAAGCAGATAGGACGACACCCAATGTCTTACATGATACAATGCATGTAACCCTTATGGAGAAGTAAAAATACACTTATTCTTTATGTTTGCCAAATGCTGCATTTTCAGCATAGGAAATCAGACTGACTACCTGCAGGAAGCTGGATTAACAAATGACACTACTTACATGTAATAAAAAGATGAATACTGCTGGCAAACTTCAAATCGCCAAGTATGGCTAAGACAAAAGTTAAACACGTTTCCCCAAGAAGCATTCAGCAATTTCTAAGACAGCTGGAAAGAGCCATGTGGCAATACAAGGAATACAGAAAACACTATGGCACATAAAGCAGCCTGAGACATGTAAGTACTTACACTTTTAAAAGTACTTAGGTACAATTTCAAGAATCTAGAATTTAGTAACTAAGAAAACTCCAGCCTAGAATAACTTAAACAAAAAAAACCAAAAAAATCCCGTGCTCACACTCTCTTCTTCCTCTTCTCAAGAATCTTAAGTCTTCCTAAACCTAGTCAAGGACTTTGTTGCCAAGTAAGCCCTATTGCTTTGAGTAATATTTTTATGAGCTTGGATCTGAGCAGCGAAAAGCATCTCTGTTTAAAGTAACAGAGTTATGCTATTTGACCTTGTATATAACATGCTTTCTGTCATACTGCAACACTTCTTGCACTACAATAAGCAATCACTTCCGTATCCAACATTCCCTGAAGACTACAGAGTGAAAAATGGTGTGTGGAATGGGTACAAAGTGAATGAATACAGACTTACCGCAATGCCATCCCAGCCCCACCTTGCCCCGATCCTGCTTTTTCATTCCAAGTCTGTCTGTACTGTTGCAGGGGCAGTGGGTGGGTGCTGTTATGAGGGAAAGCTGTATTATTTGTTTTCAGGTAAGAAAAAAAAGAAACCAAGTAGTTAATGCACTTACTAATGGCTGGGGCTATTCCACCTACTGATCCTGGTCCGGGGATGTTTCCTGCTACTGCTGCAGCTTGAGCAGCAGCAGCAGCTTGGGCCGTGGCAGCCTGTTGTTGCATCTGGCGATGACACTGGCGTAAATCAAACACCTTTAAAAAAATAAAAATACTAAATTATTAGACTTACCAAAATCAATAAAGAAAATAATTTCTCAACTCCCAGCCCAAATAATCTGGACCTCTCTACTCTCCCAAAGCAACTTGTACAATCTCACCATACTCTTGGGTAAAAGCAAACCCTCCCTGACTAGTTTAATTTCTAAGAGAAATAATCCATTAAAGCTGATTCTTAGAGACTCCTCATATGACATTACGGCCACTGACACTACCAGAACTTGTCTGAACTGAGCAGGCTACAGAAATATCATGAGTGGGACTGACTGCAAGATCAAAGTCTGAAGGATACTACAGGCTGATAAAATCTTAACTTTCAAATCCAAGTATTTCCAGAAAATAGACATATAAATAAAAATGGATGCCAACGAGTCCATCTTAACTTTGTCAGACTTTATTCTTCACTGTTTTACTGAAATATGTTAGTCTATTTAAAAGAAATACCAATAATTGACATGTCTGAAGTTTCAGCAGCTAGGTTTCAGGTTGGTGGTATTTTATATCTTTGTGATCAGGCTTAGCACGAATATATATACACAGGAACTCTGTTCTCATACTAGAAAGCTTGTACATAGAGGTTGGTGGGGTTTCTTTCACCTTCATTACACAACCTGCCTACAAAACTGAGGATTTTTTAAAAAAAAATCAATGCAAACTTCAAGCAGTTTAATTAAAAAATGTATTTTTACAAGTGACTTGTCCTACATAAAGTTTCAAGTCTGGCAGAGGTATATCTAAGTAAGAACATCCACAAAATCATTTGTTTCCATGCAATGTTCTGTGACCTCTGGATTACTTCATGTTCATAACACTAACATGCACTTTAACATACACTTTACACTTCTACTGCATTTATACATACTTTCCCAACTTTTCTTGTTTTGGAGAGAGAGAAAGTAAAGAAACAGATAACCTATGCTAAAACTTTTAGTAGCAATTCATTTAAACCTGTAAAGCTAAAATTACAAAAAACTGCTATTGAGATTACTTGTGACAAAATACAAAATTAGTTACTTTCATAGTATCTAGATGACACTCAGTTTAGTCAATTTTAAGAGTCATCTTAAGTGACTTGCCAAATGGAAATTTTTAGGGTTTTGTAAAGCCAAGTTACATTTATTTCAGTGTCTCATAGCTTCTCTAACATTTACAAGACTCAGATATATGCTATTTCCCCTACAATTTTCATCTAGGAACATCAAACCAACCTTTATATATGCACTTGGGTAAATCTTGTGAACTGCATCCCCTGGTGCACGCCCTGCTTCTCTATCCAGGTAGTAACTCTGAACGAAGACCGCATGGTCACTGAGGCATCTAACCCACACATCACCTTCTCCTTTGCACTCCAACTGCACCCCTTTACCTATGTGCAACCTTAAAAAGAAAAACAGATCCAATGCACCTGTGTATACATACTATAAATCAGACCTTTCCTAAATAAACCATAAACAGTTCTCCAGCACTTTGCTCATACAAGGACTTGAAATTGTAGTTATTATCTTAGGTGTAAGTTAGCATTTGTTCTGCAAAATCTGTACATTAAAAAAACCCCATCTGTAATACCATGTAAAGATCTATGGGAAACAGAATGCAGAAGCAATGATATTCAAGTTGCAACTACCACAGTCATTAACAATACAGAGTTGGGATACCAAACGCACTCAGTTCTGTTCAGAAGTGTAAAATCTCACAAGTATCCTAGAACAGAAAGTCAATCAAGTACATATACAAAGCCACATTTTAATGCAGAACTGTATGTTTGTTTGGATCACATTATAGGAATCTAACATTTTGATGGTCACAATGCAACATTTCTGAAGACATGGAATAATTTTCTTCCTTTTTGTTTCAAAGGAGTGGAAAAAAAATTTGAAAGATTGCTTCAGTTCCACATCAAAGCATAGCATGTGCATGGTGAGAATGAATGAACATCCAACTAGCTCTCTATCAACCTTCTTTTGCTCCTTTGACAAATCTATACATTGCAGTTATTCTCACATCACTCTCTAGTATGAAGAACTAATATTCAGTTTACATATATAATGGCATGAGTTGCAAATTTTATCCTTGAAGGCACAGCCTTTGAAAGCAATGAAAAGCAACATGCTACTACTGCAAAGCTCTAAAGCTCTGAAGGGCTTTGTCACACAGTTCACATTTTGAATGTGTTACAGGAGCGGCCTAGAAAAATTACTCTGGTATAGTTAATTCAGTTCAAAGAAACATACCATTCTTGTGATTTCAAAAGAGAGGCACACACTGAAGGCAAACCAAAATATTTTCAAATACCACAGACATCTAGAGCTTTTGGGATCTGCAGAATACCTTGCCCTCTCAATGGCTTCTGTTCTATGCACGTTGGAAAGCTGGCCCAGGCAAAAACGGTCTCCTCCAGAAGGATCCACATATCCATCAACAGTAACAATTGGACAGCTTGAAGGAACCTTAAATGTTTCCCCGACTTGCACATCCATTTCAAAATATGCGATTGAACACCAATATTCTGGAGCTAAAGAATATATACAATTAACTGACTGAAAGACACAAAAAACCCCAACAAACCCATTCAAACAATCAATTAAGCCTTCTGCAACTGCATTTGTCATTCAGACTAAGAGTGCACATTCACATAAGCAAGTTCAGATAGAAAAAGACGCATCTACTAGCACAGAAAATTACTACATACTACAATGAGCATGGGCTTGTCTTTTTTATTAAAGCACACATTGATGTGTAGAAGCCTGGGCAGTAAGGAGTTAATGCACTGCTATGCCTCAAACACTGATGACCATTCAAGCAGGCAAGTTAGAACATGATGTGCCTGGAAAGGGGGGCCTTGGGAAGGTATGGCAGCACCTTTCTGGAGCCAGTTTTCCTGTTCAGGTCCATGGTGACAAGACAACATACAGCGGAAGCTCAGAAGTGGGGTCAAGGAGCAGGCAAGACCAATAGAGGGGGATCAAGACCACCAAAGGAACTTCAAAGCCCCCGACCCATTTCCAGAAAGGTCCAGAAGAACAGACTGCACATGCTAACTCATTTACATGAAGAGGGAGGAACTTAACCCAGGGGAGGGAAAAATTACCTATAAGAAGGTACCCCCGCAGAGCCTGGGGGGCATCCCCACGACACCCTGTCATCTGTATTGATGCTGGACCCAGGACTGGTGATCCTTTCCTTTCTTTCTGATCTCCCTTTCATTTTTCTATTTTTCCTCTCTTTTTTTTTATTCTATTATTATTATTAACATCATCATCATCATTAAGGGGAAAAATATATACCAATTTCCATGCGGAGTGCATAGTTTACTAATAAAATTTTGTGATGGTTATTTTGGACCCTTTTGGCTTTTGCCATTCTTTTTTGATCACAGACATCTACAAACCTTGGGTGCTCCCTTCCGTGTAGGGGAGGGACACAACACAATGCTAGGATTTTTTGGATATCTTACAAATCTTTGTACAGTTTATAATTCCAGTAAGATTTTGTAAGCCATCTTCATTCCTGCACTTTATGACTATATCTTTAGCATAAAGAAGTAATACATATATGCCTATTCATGGCTAGACTAGCAGAAACTAACTTTGAAACAGATCTGGCTTAAGATAGGAGTAATTACCTCCTATCCTAACTGAAGTAAGTTTTCTCCATCCTTCCTGCAAAGCAAACCAGATTTCCAAAGTAGGGCAATGGGGAAAAACCAAAGATCACATAGTGACCTTGTCTGAACACAAAGTCAGGTACAGGCTAAAACAAGGAAGTATTAAGCAAGGGAGCAGAACATAATGGCATGCTTTAATAGCCAAGTGGTGCCTTTTAACTCCTACTATTTAAAAAATTGGCTACAAAGGAAAGATGGTAGTTGGAAGAAGCTACCATGTCTACCTGAACTTCAGGAAAGCCTTTGATACTGTCTCCCATAGCATACTCCTGGGAAAGGTGGCAGCCCATGGCTTGGACAGGTACATTCCTCGCTGGGTTAAAAACTGGCTGGATGGCTGGGCCCTGAGCATGGTGGTAAATGGTGCCACATTCACTTGGTGGTCAGTGACTAGTGGGGTTCCCCAGGGCTCAGTATTTGGGCCAGTCCTGTTTAATATCCTTATTGATGATCTGAATGAGGGGATCGAGTGCGTCCTCAGTAAGTTCACAGACAACACTAAGTTGGGTGGGAATGTTGATCTGTTGAAGGGTAGGAAGGCTCTGCAGAGGGATCTGGACAGGCTGGATCGATGGGCCAAGGCCAATGATATGAGGTTCAAGAAGGACAAGTGCCGAGTGGGTCCTGCACTTCAGTTACAACAACCCCATGCAGTGCTACAGGCTTGGAGAAGAGTGGAATGGTTGGAAAGCTGTCTGACAGAAAAGGACTCTGGGGTGTTGGTTGACAGTCAGCTGAACATGAGCCAGCAGTGTGCCCACGTGGCCAAGAAGACCAATGGCATCCTGGCTGGTATCAGGAATAGTTTGGGCAGCAGGACCAGGGCAGTGATTATCCCTCTGCACTCAGAACTGGTGAGGCCACACCTCGACTGCTGTGTCCAGTTCTGGGCCCCTCACTGCAAGAAAGACATTGAAGTGCTGCAGCGTGTCCAGAGAAGGGCGAAAGAGCTAGTGAAGGGTCTGGAGAACAAGTCCTATGAAGAGCAGCTGAGGGGATGTTTAGCCTGGAGAAAAAGAGGCTCAGGGGAGACCTCCTCACTCTCTACAACTACCTGAAAGGAGGTTTTAGACAGGTGGGAGTCAGTCTCTTCTCCCAAGTAACAGGCAATAGGACAAGAGGAAATCATCTCAAGTTGTGTCAGGGGAGGTTTAGATTGGATATTAGGGAAAATTTCTTCACTGAAAGGGTGGTTAAGCATTGGAATGGGACGTCCAGGGAGGTGGTAAAGTCACAGTCTCTGAAAGTGTTCAAGAAATTACTGGACAAGCTTAGTGCAGTAGGACCTAAACACAACAACCTGATAAGCCAACAGGAAGAAGAGCTCTTCCTGTGCTGTAAGCAGTGCTCATTCATTATAAACAGCAGCACCCAACAGTACACCTATTTGCCTCAAGAAACTGTTCTGGTTTTATCAGAAAACAATAAACAAAGGTACCTGAATTCCTTTAAGTTTTTTTATCTTCAAATAAATACTCATGTCTCTGAAGACTGAATAGGATTAAATCAATAGGGTGAAAGAGACATACTAAATAATGTGAAATACAATTCAGCTACAGTTAAGTTCAGTCAGCAATTATCAACATTTTTATTTCTGGTATGGATTTAGCCACTAGCCAATGAATAAACAAGTTAAACTTTTAGGCTTTTCAACTATGCAGATCTCCCTATGCAGGCAACAGCCTTGCTGTTGTTAAAAACCGAATATCACCTTGCACCTACATGAGAGCTAGCCTATACCACAAGACAAAACCTCCTTGGCTCCCTGAACTGTTACCATTAATGAAGACTCTTGGAAAGAACAAGCTTTATGCAAAGGTCCAATGAGGAACTTCAGCACCAAAATGCTAAGAAGCACAATATCTATCTTTCAGGGCATCTCGCTGTAATGATGGACTAGATTGTGGATCCAAGAGAACTTTGGCATGACCTAAATTCCATGATATTTCTAAGCAGGCAAAAAGTACAACCACAAGCACCTTGAAAAGTTTAGGATCAAGGACATTCAGAGTTCTGATACCTCCAGGGTAGGCACCACCTCAGTGTGGGCTTGAGGGTTGCAATCTTTGACTTGGGCATCTCAAATTCAGTTCACAGCCTATGTCACCATATCAAGAGATGTCCAAATTCAAAACAAGACTTAATCACAAAATTCTTCCTCTTCACTGGAATATATATCTCTCAAATTTCAGAGTACTTGATGTAAAAAAAATAATCAAACTCAAACCACAAAGTTACAAATTAGCATTACATGTTAGATTTTACTCACCAGGATGATTTGATATAGGAGGCTGGAATGCAAGTTCATTGTGAACTGGCCCTTTAAAAGAAAACATACCAGGTGTTTTGCATGAGGAAAAATAATGCTTTCTTACTTAGCTTGTTTTCCTATTAAAAAAAATACTTGAGAGGATGCCCGATGTTATAAATCCCAGTAATTTCTGAATCAATTGGCCAAATCTGACAGGGGATAAAAATGCCCACAGAAAAATTACACTCTTAGATGTTTCCTAAAAATTCAGAAGTTGAGTAAAGAGCTCCATTAGTATCCCAGGAGGAAAGGCTGCATGCTGCTCAAGCCAGACCCAGCTCCAGGAGAGAACAGAAACCAAATACAGCATTGAGATGTAAGCGAAAAAGGACTTCACATCTGCCCCCAAGTTGTGCAAGGAGAGAATCAGTGTATAGAGGAATGTGATACAAGTCTGTCAGAAACCACACTTCATTAGTTTCATCAATCATAGAACAAGATGCCCAGCATGCTGTGGACTTAACCATAAGAAACACTCACTGAAGATGGAAAGAAGCCCTAGAGAGCTCATTTTCTAAGAAAGAAAAATACAATTAATATAGTCTTGGTATTAGTCAGTTTAGTCTCTTGGTTTTAGGAACTGAGTCCCTTACAGACAGCAGAAAATAAAGAGGAAAAATTTAAACATAGTAGTATAAGTAAGAGCAGCTTTTGCAACAAGATTTCAAAAGAAACAACCTTGGTGGGTGTCAAAACATGACTTTCTGAAGTGAGAGATGGCAGTAGCCAAGAAAAGCTCCATGTAGTACCACCAGCCAGTTATAAATAATAACTATGGAAAGACACATGCACTGAAAAACATTTATAGAGTATCTACAGCATCACTAGTTTTTTTACACCCTGGTATTTCTGACAAACTAGATGACAGATGAAGTGGGATCCTAACAGACCAAAATAATGAAACTTAATAACTATATCTAAACCACAATTTTCTCAATAAAGACAAGCTGAAAAGTCCCTCTAATATTAACTCACAGTTTATTCTCCCCTCTGCTAACCAGGACTGCTGCAAACAGGTGATCTGGTTAAGCACTATATTAGAAGACAAAGAACTGTTCTAGCTTTTTGCAACAAAATTTAGAAAAACTTTAATTTGGGTGGGTTTTTCCCCAGTATACTCTTATAATACATATACTGTGATAGACACACACACTAGCAGTTTGATCACTTTTTTCCTTCCCATCTCCTGTACCTTAAAACAAGAGGTTCAAGTTTGTGTGCCGAATGCACTCATTAATCAGGTTGTGGCAAGACCAGTTTACTGACAAGTACTGCATGAGCTTTCACAAGGTTCTTTTAAACTGGCTAGGGTATGTGGACACATCTTCCAAAGCTCGGTATGACTTCAAAATTTCCAGAAAATAAAAACAGCCGAGAACTTCCAAGTTTTGAAAGAAAAATATGCAAACAACACATTCTGAATTTATTTCCTTTTCTGCAAAGAAAATATTCAGTACAGGATTGCAAAGCCTTAAAAACAGAGGTTTAGAAAGGAAATGCTAGTTTTGTTAGGTATAGTAAGACATATTATATAGATGGTATCACTATAGCTATCTGAGTTTCTAATCTCTGCTGCTTAAACAGAGGAAAGTCCATCAGGCTTTTATACTTAACTGTCAGAAAATACTAAACACAATAATGGTAGGTCTGTAATATTAAACAAACAAACAAAAAAAAAGGATTTGGGGGTAAACAGTAATCACAAATGAACCCCCACCATTCAACAAATTGAAAATTAAGTGATATGGAAGTCTGCACTACTTACAGTAATGCCCAGGATGCATAGGTGGATGATGTTGAAGATGGCCATTCTGGTGGTGAGGTATGGTAGGTGTGTAGGCTGCTGTCCGACTTCCAGTCCAAGTTGTAGTACTATCTAGAAAAAGAAAGGAGTGATTTGTTTTAAAGGGATTTGCTTTCTGTATCTCACTTCTAATCCTCTATTTCTCCTGACATTTGGAAACTGGTTTTAGAAAACTAGGAAGAGTGCACACGTATATATACTCACTGTGATGGTAAGTAGCTGGCTGAGCTGTAAACCCATTCTGCTGAGTTCCTGGCTGAGGCCCTGAAGCAATCTGTAAGAGTCCATCACTATGGCTACCTGTCAATATACTGGTATGTTGACCTGGTAAAAGAACATACTACCTATTCATGAACGTTCCAAAATTTTAATCAAGAAGAGCTCAGCACTACTGGGTAGGAAAATACATCCAACTAGGGGCACTACAATACACAGTTCCTACAAGTTTGGTTTCAGTATTTTTTTTCATCCATCAGAGTGTCTTAGGGAAACTTGAAGCAAGATGCTCTGTATCAACTAATTTTGACTCTGAAACCCTTAATATTTTAAGGAGTAAAAGTGCAAAGAACCATGTTTATCAAGTGCATCTTTGTTTTGTTCACGTCTCATTTTTCAGTTTGAAAGGAAAGAAGAAACGTCAGTTTTTACTGAATAACATAGCTGGAATAGATTTGGTATGAATCCAAACAGGCCAGCAGCAGGGCAAATAAGTTGCTTATTTTAAGCATGTAATAACTACTGTTCCTAAGGAGAACACTCATTTGTGTTCATCCAAAACATACTGAACGGTATTTTATTTTTATAAATAGTTCTTGAATAGAGCTGCATACATAACTGGATACCTTCCTGAGAAGGTTGCTGGGCTTTTTTCCTCCCAAGTATTTCAAGAATTATCTAAGCTTTAAAGTAAAACTACAGATATTTCAGAACAGGTTAACAGAATTTGATTTTAAAAGACTTAAGCTCAGCCATTAACACTAAACCGATCAGCAGTTTCAAAAGTGCACTTGCATTCTCAAACTGATGTGAGCTAGCAGAATTTAATACATTAAGAACTTGAACTAAAACCTAAAAATGAGCCTTTTTTTCTTGTCCACTTGGCTCCAAAAATGATAACACTGATGGGGAAAAGTTATTGACAATAAACTGTTGTGCAAAGGCAATAAAATTAAACTGCCTATCCTTTTTTCTCTGCTGAAGACATACAGACACCACATCTTAGCTTGGCAAAACCATCATTAGCTTCAACAAAAAAGTTGCCAGCTAAAATTCAAGACATTATAAAAACATAATTCCACCATAATTCAAATTTGATAACATGAAATCCATCATATTCACACATCTTTGATATTAAAGTGACCATGAGTATGTGAAACCCTTCCAAACTTCATGGTTTCCCTACATTAGGGCTGCAGGACACTGCACACGTAATGCTTTACTTTCCTGCTGGAGTGAAATGTGAGGTTATGTGTTGGCAAACCAGACTCTTCCACATATACCAAATACACAGAAAAAAGTAACAAAAAAACTTAAACACAGCACTTCCACAGACTCATGAAAATATTAATTAGGGTTGTCACTTTGGTAGTACAGTGGCCATTATAAAAATAATCAAGTTAAAACTGGAAAATACACTTTGTCAATTGTGGAACACTAAAGAATTGCCTTAAAACATCTTGATACTGCTACCTTACAGCATATCTTTCTGTTATCCCATTTGCTGTTGTGATAAAATAATAAAATTCTTCCATTTCTACAACAATAATCAAATAATAGACATAATATTTTGTTACTGGCCAATTGTTTTAACATTGTGTTACTGAACCTTTGGCATATTCAAGAGTCTTATAACAGTCATGTAGTGTCAGTCTCACTGAAAAAAGACCGGGCCACCAGGAAAAGTTACTCAAATTATGCTCCAAGGTAATACCTTATGTTAATGCTTACGAGACTGCCTAGATCACACTGCCACACACTTTTACCAGTGTAGTGTGGCAGCAGCACAGTTCCAATACAAGATCTACTTTGTCAAAAATCAGTGGTTATCTTTGAGCTTTCACATTTTCAGAGTTTAGTATTTCATATAATCTCAATCTTACTTGTTGAAGCCACAGGAATGTTGGGAAAATTAGTGGTGCTGGTAGTGCTAGCCTCAGTAGGTGCTAACATGGCTGGGGTGCTATAAGGCTCTGTAGATGCCCTGTTACTTGGTGGATGCTGGATGGTTTGGACTGAATGGCCTTCAGCCGAAGACAATGATGGCTGCCCCTCATAGTCATGAACATATTCATCTTTCACCAACATACTTGATGGAGCTGTGAAGAAACAAACAGTTAAACATGGAAAACAAATATATTTTCAGGATTTAATGACAGATTGTGCTACTACATTCAAGCAATAACAATGCCATTAAAACTAGTGGGCGGAGAATTTAACCTATATAAACATTGCTAAAGCACTCCACTAAATTACAAATAAACACTTCAAACCATCAGCAAGAAATTTTGAAGCATAACTGAATAGAAAAGCAAACTGTTTATTTTGCTTACTGCTATCAAACAAGCAGTTTAGTCCCACAATAGTAGACACTCCAATAGCATTTTGGTTTCTAGTCCATCACTGTGTGATTGGACACGGTTAATAAAAGGAAAGAACATGCTTTTTGTCAAGCGCCTAAATATATGTTAATGCAGTAGTTAACAAACCAATTCCTACTATACAAATAAGAACCTAAATAAAGCTCCTATGAAAAACAATTCATTAACACAGTACATAAAAATCTTCATGCACCCCTTAAATAATTTTAGGCAACTCCCATCCAAATTGACTAGAAACATCAAATTCACATTCAAAGACAATACACCACTACTCCATATTTAATAATGTAGCCACTAATTCAGAATATTCCACATACAGTGTTAGGAAATTACTACCATTGCCACTATAATAATTTACTTCTATATATCCTATTGAGCATCTTTAAATAACACACTACATTAGCTCCCATGCTCATTTTTAAAGCAGACAAATATATTAAAATCTGACAGTAATTTCTTTTGTTTCTTGCTGCAAAAACAGTTGCATGACATAAAAACATTTATGTATTAAACTGCTGGCTAGTAAGCTTTGATTCTATAGAAAAGGATCATTTTTCAGAAGACACGTATCAATTAGCAGAGGTGAGCAAACAAGATAAAGCCTGTGAAGTTAACAGTTTGTTAGGTGGGTTGGGTTTTTTTTAAGTTGTCTTTGCTAAAAATATTGGGTAACCCAAATTTCTCTATGAATTTCTTCCTGAAGGAAAAAAAAATCAGTTTTGAAATAAAGCAGTTACCAGCTGCACAATCTCATAATTTCTGAATAATGTTCTTTGGAGATTTAATGTCCAATTAAACTTATTACATCATAAGTATCTATTATTCCAAATTCAATTAATTAGCATATCATACAGGTACACATGGTTCTGGGTGTCTGGGTTTTTTTATTAATTAGCAGCATTCAACGGTGAGAGTTTTGTCGTTTGGGGTTTTTTGGTGGGGCTTATAAGTTGTGAGCAATGAAAACAGAACATACTGACAATTTCAGCTGAAGCCTCAATTGAAACAATTTATCATGCCTCTTATATGCTACTTAGCTGTTTTTTCCAAAACCAGAGAGAAAAATACATTGTCATCTGCTCTCTATAATCATTCCCAAGGAGATACAATGGAATAAACTGTGTACATACTGAAGAATTTAACACAGTTTGTGCCCATAGAAATGCAATAGTAAACAACTACTTACCAGAACTCTGTAGTGTCAGTCCCGAGAGATCTTTAAAAAGAAGAAAAAGAAAAGGGGGTGTAGAAAATTATATTCAGAGATCTTCAACAATGTTTGGACATTAAGTTTATAAACTTTACAAATTGGTACTACAGACTACATATTATACCTCCTCTATCTCAACACAAGTCTCAATGAGAAATTATTCCTAGGATATACATTAACTGCAAGAACTGTGTGCAAAGCCAACAGAAAGGCTTAAACAAAAGCCACGAAATATTCTTTTAAATTTGGAATAAAAGAAAAATTCCATTAAGAAGATGGACAAGAGTATATGAGAGTAATTTATAATTAGATCATTAAAAATTAATGTTTTTAATTTAGGCCTGTATTTTCTACACTCAAAAGGAAAACATTTTACATTTTATTGCCACTGTTTGATTTTAAATCAAGAATCTACTTACCTATGCCAGGCGATACTACACGCTCATAATGGTAAGGATTTACACAGACACTGTCACATTTTAAGTCAAAAGCATACTGACAATATTTAACATGCTTGAGTTCATTTTTATGAAGATCAGGCCACCTCCAAAGACGAGCATAAATCACATGAGGGAATCCCTTGCGACCAGCCACCTAAAAAGTTAGACATAAAAGTTGATTGGGAAAGTAGCAACACATTTCATTTTACTTAGTGAGGAGCAAAGCTAGAAGAGGACAAACAACAACACAACCTCTCCCCATCACCAAAATATGGAAAAAAAAAAAATGGTGATGTACAGTTTACCCAAGTTCTGTACTCAACAGAAATAAACCTATGTTAGGGTTTTGCTATGGTTAAATCAACACTGTGATTCTTAAGAAAAAAATACTGGATACAAAATGGCAGAAGGAGAATTTGTGCTTAATGTAGTATGCATGGTCACCTTCCCCACCATGGATGACTAAGGAGCTTTGCTTCAGAAGAGGAACGAGGTGCTAACCTACACTATAAGGAATTTACAAGTAGAAGAATGCCAATCCATTCTAATGAAAAAAAAAATTAAAAAATGCTTCTAGGGTAGACAGAAATCTAGCCAGGAAACATGACATCTATCCTAGAACAAGGAAATTGCAACCCAAGCTATACAGGTACTGAGTACTGACGATATAAGGCTAACATAAATCCTCAGTGCAGTCTCCTTGGAGTACTTTCTTAGAATAGGTCTGTCTTTATACTTCTGATCAACACAGAGCTAACAGAAGCTTGTAGTGAAAATACCAGGATAAACAGCTGAATTTGTTACATGACCCTGCTTTTTACTGACACACACACTCATTTAGAATGGCTGATCCAATGCCTTCTGCTCCTTTTGGAAAAAAAACCTAAACAAAAAAACTACTGCAGCAGTTCAGAGCTCCAGCCATAAAACATGTCTACAAACAGGGACAAGGGTAGATGCAAGAGAAGAGCTACTCTTCCTCAACACTTCAGGATCCTGTGTCACTCACTTTTGCTCCAGCTTCACTAGGAGGAAAACATCTGATTTTCACTTGTACTAACCTGAAGCCTCCCATCCAGCGTTCTCTGTATTGTAACACACTTGCTAGGATGAGCTCCATTTGTGGTTATAGCTGTAATCAAAGAATCCAATTCATCTTTTTTCTCCTTTAGCTTTTTAACTAAACTTTCAATTGCGCGTTTTGCAAAAGTTTCACTCTCTCCACCTTGTCGATGGCACATCAAGCTATGAACAATGCTCAGACAAGCATCATTACTTGTTGGCGTGTTAGTAATAGACATATTGTCCATTTGTCACAGCTTTTTCTTTCAGATCAAATGTCAGTTTTGGGGGCTGTTATGATTTTCAAGCTGATGAACAAGAGATGATCCAAGTTAAGTGTTAGATGTACTGTCTCTTGGTAAAACCTAGGAGGAAAAAATATCTACATTAGATTTGTTTTTAACATTGCAGATCATGTTTCTAAGGAAGTCTGTGGCTTTGTGCTTTTTATTTTCAAGTGCAGGATAGTAAAGGCACATGACAAAACTGCATTTCTTGTCCCATGATAGCTAAAACATGCTTAAGACACTGCCTGCACAGTTTCAGATATAAGATTTCTTTTCCCTTAGTAACAATATTTAAATAAAGATTATAGTTTTTATATATGTACACATAGTCGGTACATATAGAAAGGTAGGGATCAATAAATGAATCAGGAAAACGAGAACAGTAACAATGATTTCCTATGTTTTATACTGGCAGGATGAAAACAAGTGAAAATACTGGCTGGGAATCAAGTGACACTGATTTAAACAAAATGTGAATAGTGAATAAGCATGAATACACACCAGAATCATCTGTCATCTTCATTTAATAATCCTGTTCAAATAGTTCAGCTATGTTCTGACCTCCGACCAATTCTATTTCTCTTTGCTAATCAGAAAGGCAAAAATTGTACCTGGCCATTAACTTAATACACATTTATGTAAATTAGTATTGTGTGTTTCTTTAGATATGAAAACCTCAACTGGCACATTTGTCTTTTCTTGTTTGGATCTAGCTTCTTCTGGATCAAGACAAATCAAATGAAGTCACTAAAAGCACTTTTGAATTGTCTCAAACAGAACTGTCTTAATTACACTAAATATAGGCTCAAGACCAAGTCCCTCCTAACACACTTAGCCTTTAAACTCCATTTAAGAACCTGCAGTGGTTTCTAGTCATGAAGTCATTCTTCTCAAAGCCAACAGACGTAATCCTTTTTAAGTTTCCTTTAATCCACAAATTATAGCTGGCCTGATTTTCTTGATTCTGAATGAGCCAATTACTACACTTTATCTTGCTTTATCCAGAAACATAGGACAGCAAGTTTTGTGCAGTCGCAGAAAAGGAGTCTAATGTTGTCAAAAAGCTGCTCTGGTTCTTCAAGCAGCTATGGCTTCACTAACACCATTCTATGAACTATGTGGTCTGACTTTCTTAAGAAACTGGCAGCAAATACGTATAAGTGATTTTATTACATTTACATTTTCCAAGTAAGCTTAAAATATAAGACTTTTTGAAACTACCATGTTCTCAGCAATGTAAATAAAATACATGTGATTTCAATCGTTAAAGAAAAAAATGTTTGTTCTCATTATCTGAAGAACACATCAAGTCAAAGACCTGTTTCTGCACTGGAATTTTCCATGTCATTAGAGGTACAGCAGTAGTGGCTATTTATTGGAAACAAATGCATTGCACAAAAATAAGGGTGGGATGTTAACTTAGAAAGTTAATGTATCACACAAATTACAGTATTAACACATTACTTCCCTCCTTGTCAAAGGAATATTGCAACACAAATCCAGCACAATTATAAAAGAAAACAAACTCTTCCCTATTTAGTATTTTTTCTGATTTCAACTTGAATACATCACATTTCGGTATACTTGGGGAAAAAAACAGCGCAAATCCTCCTCCCTCCATTTTCAATACTTTTCTTTTGTAAGGATGTTTCTGGACCTAATTTCTCCCAAAGGAAAACAACTGCCTACAAGTCTGAATAAGATCATTTTACCTAGCTATTAAAGTTGCTCCCTCAATACTAGCTTCTTTTAATGCTTTAAATCAATAAGCCTCTATTAAAATTCAAGCTTAACCTGCCATTCATTCTCCACAGCAACTCGAATTCACATAATTCTCAAAACTTAGCTGCTAAAACAAAATAGAACATAATTTTCCTTAAATATAAAACATCATCCTGATAGATACACATAAGTAATCACAAATAAGTGACTAGATAAAGCTTCTAGCTAAGGAGCTTTAAATAAAGATATGCTTAAAATTAGACATGCAGCTCTTTTACATCCCTAAGACCATGAATGAAATTTTTGATGGCTGACTTTCAGAAGACTAAGCAAATAAACCCTTAATTAAGTGTAATGATCTTCAGAAATGTTGAGTCACCCCTCAACTGCCACTGCATTCAATAGGAGCTTCTGATTCTTCAGCATTTTTGAAAGCCAGGCCAGTTTTATAGGATTTTGAATACTGTTAAACACTGCTGGTGTGTAATTGCACATTAATTCAGGAGCCTCCTTTTAGAAGTCACATCTACAGAAATCTTGTCTTTAATCTTGCAATTTTGATCCCCAGAAAGAGGGAGTGAGGTCAGTGGGTATCAATCTGGCACATATTGATAAGTGCCGTGACATATTTCCTCTGAAGCACCAGAAACATTAATACATTTTGGAGACAAGCCAAGTTTTTATATTTTACAAATGGACACTACAGTTCAAGCTTACATTTACAGTCGAATACATAGGGCCAAATATATTGAGCAAAGAAGTTCTTAATTCCCTCTACCCAGGAATTTCATGGAAACAGAAATGGGTAAGAGAGTGCTTTGGGAAAAAGAGGCAGAGAAGAGACAGGAAACATGAGAAAAACGGCAGCAGGAGACAGTGCTTGTAGTAAAGCTCTCAGCTTCATTCACCAAGGAACAAAAAGGTATTTCTCTCCCTTTTGCTACAGTGTGATGCAAGCAGAACAGGAAAAAAAAGGGACAAGTAACATAAAACACTAGCAAGTTACAAAGTTAGAGAGAAGTACTTGATTATGTTTGGACTTGATCTTAAATGTCTTTTCCAACCTTAACGATTCTATAATTCTATGTTATAGAAAGTAATTTATTTCAATAACTAAGTATTAACAGGTATATTATAAAACAAGTGAATAACAACTAGTGTTCTGCAATATTCTAAGTACTGGAACAAGAATAAGAGCCTCTGAATAGGTAAATCTGTAAGACAAAAGTTCAGATTGCCAGGTACTTAAAAACACCCTTGATGATCTATAACAAACACACTATTATCTCAGAGAGCTGATAAATAACCATTAACTGAAACTTCCTTCAAGACTGATAGAAACTTGAACAAACACCATAATTCTTCCATACATCCTGTATAGCCTGAAGACCTCAACGTAACTCCTATTAATGTGCCCTAGTCATTCAGCCAAGCAAATTTTGAAGCTCTTTTGAAAAATCCTTTCCTCCAAATAATTCCCATTTCCAATACTCTAATCTGGTTGAAATTTGCTGAGAAGTTACAAATCTAGATTTCTTAAAAAGAACTGCCATCTTTTTCTACATATTAAGAATGACCTTAAGCCACATTTTGCAATTTGAGGAGAACAATCAACCCCCAACAAGAAAAGGAAATAATATGCTTACGCAGACAAACCAGGCAGTTATGGAGCTGGAAATCAGGGATGTAACCCAAAGGAATATGATCCAGGCAATCAGTAATCCAACATCTTGGGCAAGACAGTTAATCCAGGCTCGACGCTGATATGATAAACCCTACTGTAAATGAATAGGGTAGTGAATCTGACACTGATACTCTGGAATGTGATTTACTAGTAACAGCCATCCCAAACAGATTTCCAGCATTTTTATACTAGGCAGTAATGTGATGCTAACAAACTGGCTAATTAGAAAAGCATACAAATTGACATCTTGCTAGAACATTTCACACAAAAAAAGGACAAGAAAGGCTCTTGTCTCCAAAATTAGACAAACACAAAGATGTCAGAAAATCAGCATATACATTTGATAGCTTTTAACCACCAAAACATTATTACAGTTTTGCTGTTTAATAATGCAGTAGTAGAAGTTTTATGATAAAGAAAAATCCATAAACCAATAAGACAAAAGGTAGCTCATGATTTGATGAAGATATGAATTATTAAACTGCAAATACATTCCAGCATATTAGACTATTATTTACTTGTCCAAAGGGTAAACAGGAACAAAGTGTTTGTAGACATAAGAACAATTAGCATTAAAGAGCAAGAGAGAGTACTAAGAAGGTACTACACTCACACTGTTCTAAACAGTAAGAGCCAACATTCCCCAGAATACTATTTTTGTGTGCATATCTGAATCATAAGTCTCAATTCCGCTCATCTTACTGTCAGTAGCTACAAAAATTTAAGACATGTGACAGCATAAAAGGAACTGGAGAAGAGTTTTAAGATAACTCTGAGTGGCAACTCCTTCATCTTAACATAAATTCACAGTTAAAAAAACTAGGAGCAACCATTTCTTTGTGGAAGAAACTGATCTGATGTAGCTACCAAGTGCAGCACTCAGCATTTTTACTCCTCTCAGCTTCAACCTGTGCATTTTGACTGCTTTGAAAAGCACTTTACAAATGCAACAGACTGATCTTAGAAACAGAGCAAACGTTTCTGTTGCACACAGCTCCAGTTTTCTTAATCTTGTTCAAGAAACCAATACAACAGTAAAAACACATACCAATCCCTATCTTGTTTTTGAATGCATGGGGGGGGGCAGGACATGATGAGCAAGGTAGAGCTATTATGCTGATGTGACTATGTACACATACATTTTAAATCCTAGAAAGTTTCATTTTTCATTTTGGTTCCACTCCCCTTTCTCCACATTTTTATTTTTGAGAAAGCATACAGCTGAATACAACTCCTCTTTTCAATACAAACTTCTGTACAGTCAGAGAAGGAAGACTACTGCACCTTACACCATGAGTGGGAAGGGCAGTAAGCTCCTCTATACCTGGATCTATTTTCACAACACAGTTCTAGGCACCTCAAACTACCTCACTTGTGAGAGAGCACCCCTGGGGTCCCACGAGTAAGAGGTCATCCCCTCCTCATCCTAGCTGCTGGGGATGAGGATAAAAACCTGGAAACGGCAGGAGAGACCATATTCAGAGAGCAGAAGGCGGTGAAAATCCTTGCCGTAGAATGACATGGCAAATCTGAACTGAACTCTTCCTCAGAGGATCCTGCAAGATTCCTCTTGCAGAAGGCTTCCTTCAACAAGGGCAAATAGTAATTTGTCAAAAGCTCACAGAGAAAACAATTGTGGTTACACCAAGCAATAAAAGGAAGAATCAAACCTTGCTCAGGCAAAAGCAGTGTGATTTTTCACTTGTATGTAATGTCTTGATACCCTAGCAAAAGGTGTATTAGATAACATCTGTTCTTTATTTTACTCTGCACCGGGATAATGGTCTCTGCACTTGTTCAAACTTAAAAAAAAATATCACCTCTGGAAACACGGAAAATTCCAGCCTCAAACAAAAGTAGATTTTTTCACAAGGTTAGCAACATAGAAAAAGAGTCCTAAAATTCCAGCAAGACCTTAACAACAGCACAGCAAAGGCTGCTCCTCATCAGGATCCACAGATCTGCTCTCAGTACACCTTTGTTCTCCATTAAATGTGTTGATTCCTCTCGAAACTCACATCCCTATTGTGTTAGCTTTGCCGGAGTGCATTATGTAAAGAGCCATCTACCTAAAAAAGGAATTCTAACTAGTTTGAAACACTGCTTTTCCTTAGGCTTCAGCTCTTTGAAATAAAGTTTCTATATCAATATTAAACATGCCTACACAACAAGCAAATCAAAAGAGGTTCATGAATGCAAAGTGAGAAGAAACTCCTTCCAGTCACAATCCAACTAAGAAAAATAAGAGGAGGGCCAGAAGGACAAGTTGCCTACTTATGATGCTGGAGTACAAAAACATGTTTAGTTTTATAGGGCAGTATAGCTATTTCAACAACCTTGCATGGAATTATCTACATTACTGAACAAAGCAACAACAGTGCAGGAGCCTGAATTCACTCTTGCCTGTTGACAGTGGCACACTATTATTAACCAAGATAATTTGAGAAGCAGTGGTAAAAGACACCACGATCCTACTCCAAACGTATGTGTTTGAGAACTAGCTTGCAGTAGCACAATTTGTGTACTAAGTGATAACACACCTAACCTTCAACTAGATTACCCCACAAATTAACCCGTCTTCGTAGATAAAACATATAAGGCTCAACTATGCAGCAAGTCACAAACCTCACACAAAACCCACACTCACAGAAAAAGGGATGGGAAGGAAGAAGAATAAAGAAGGAACAACCTTAATTAATACCCCTTGTGCTGAGCAGCCCCACGCTGTCTGAAAATGAGCTAAAAGCACCGTTCTTTGTTACTGCAAATAAGATGGCAGATTTCAAAGAACTAAACGAGAAGCGGCTCACATAAAACCACCCAAAGCGTTTTTCCAGCGTGCGGGAGAGAGCACGACGAGAGCAGTCTGCACGAACGGCATCGGAGGAAAGTTTAACTGGGAACAGGCCGACTGGAGAGCCTTTGCCGGGATTTAAAAAAAACCAAAAAACTAAAAGTTGGAAGGCGGGGTTTTTTCTCGTTCAGGAAAAGAGAGGGAGATGGGG
>JAHLSL010000092.1:714060-743513 GCA_025920805.1 Petroica traversi
CTACAGCTTTAAGTTAGTCCCAGAGAGACAGAGAGAGTGAAAGTGGAAAAAAAAATACTCGCCATTTGTCTGCAGGAGATGCATCTTATCACTTGGAAATGGCCTTGAGGCTGCGTTCCAGCCGGACAGTGGGTTGTTTTTTTTTTACTCTCTGGTGTGGGTGCTGGAAGGGCACACTGTGGAGAGTTTCCTTGGATTTTTCTCGGCTTTTTTGCAGGGAGAGACTTTGTTTCTTTTGCTGGGTATTTTTTCCTTTTTCCTCTTCCTGGGACTGGCTGGCATCGCGTGTGCCCGGGACACCAGGGAACCCCCGGGGGGCTCCCCCCCTTGCCAACTTCTACAGCCAGGCCCGGCAATCGCCCCCCCCCACTGGAGAATTGAACCGGACTCAGACGGACTCTGAAATTACCATCTCTTCAGAGGAAGGAGAGGTTTCATTGTTTTCATATTATCCAAATTTTTCCTATACTTGTGAATATTTCATTTGTTAAATAAATAGTTTTTTCCACTTTTCTCTAAGGAAATACTTCCCGGACCTGTAGGGGGAGGGGTGATTGGAATCGACTCTTCCTAGAGGAGACCCCCTCCAGAGGTTTCCTCCTAAATATTTGCCCTAAACCAGGACACCCTTACTTTGATTGGTATGTTGCTCTCCCCTCTCCGTTTGCCTATGTATGAGGTTCCAGAATCTTCCCTGCTCCTCGATGTCCCATTGGCCTGTTCCCCTTTCCCCTCCTCTTGCCTTTCCTGGTTGGATCTCCCTGGGTTACTCCTCCCTGATCCCGCCCCTGAACTCTGTTCCCATTGGTCGTTGTTCCCCCCTTAAAAGTGTGATCCCCCCCCCTTCTGTTGGGGTTTGGCCTCTGGATCCCTTTGCGGCAAATAAACATAGAACTCCATGCTAAACTCCCCTTCCGACTCTCCATCCGGTGCGTCGTCACAGACTGGATTTGCAGCACCCACCTGGCTGGCAGATCCAGTGCCTGTAGCCGTAGCAGACCGGGCTACCTGATACAGGTGCCGACAGGGCGGGTGAGGCACTGGGGCTGTGAAGAATTCAGTCCCCAGGGAACGACCAACCCTTCGTTTATGGTTTTTCAAGTGGCGTCCTTAGAACAGGAACCTTTCAAAGGCGCCTGTACTTCGTGACAGGGAAGCTACTCCCTCGAAGCTGCAACTAAGTTTTATTAGTTGTACCTGTTATAAATGCATATTATACTCTTGGTTTTTCGCAAATAATGAATGCTATGTGTCTATGTGTATATAATATTGATCCTTGTAGAAGCAGTGTTTGTGTAGAAATGTAGCCATTCTGTTTTTGCTTAATAGTTGAGAAATAATTAACATTGCTTTGTTAAATATTACTCACAAACCACCCCTCAAGCAAGGCGATTTATTTCTATCAAGATATTTCTGGATAAGAGATTCCTCTGCCAAATTGACAAACAACTATGCAAACTTCTACTTCTATCAAGATACTCCTGGATAAGAGACTCCTCTGCCGGGGATTGATAAAGGACTAACTTAATTCTTCAAAAGAACTTAATTAGAATTATACAGCAAGCTGTAACAGTAAAAAAAGTATATAAAGAAAGTCTCTCTCTAGGAGAGGTGTGTTCTGGCTCTGTGCCAAGTGCACCCAGCGTCCAGGGACACTGTAATTCCTTTGCCTTGTCTTTGTCTTTTCTTATTGATTTTTTATTAAAAACCTTTTAACTTTAACAGAAAAAAGACCTCGTTTTTAACATACCCGAGAGGGCAGCTGGCAACCTCCTTCTGAAACGGCGGGCGGCCGGAGGAAGGGGATCAGCTGGAGGCACCGGGACTTCACCAGAAAGTTTCTTTTGCCTCTTGGAACTAGGGGCTGGAGCCCACAGGACAAGCAGCTGCGACCGAGGTTGCTCACCAGGGGAAGGGTGTGAAAAACGAGGTCCAGTCTTCTGTTAAAATTTAAAGTTTTTTAATAAAAGACAATAAGGGACAAAATAGAGCAAAAGGTCACAACGCCCAGGAGGCTGGGTACCCTTGGCATTGAGCCAAGAGCACGTTTTGTGTGGTCAGAGACTTTCTTTATATACATTTCTTATTGCATCAGCCTGTTGTATATTCATAGAAGATTATGCATATTCAAACTTTCCCCCAAACTATTTTACATGTTCCAGGAACTCGTTAGCATGGCTCCTCCTTGGGTCCGCCTTTTTAGAGTATGCGTGGTTCTTTTGGAGAGTTCAGTATCTTCCTTTGTCCATCAGCTTCCAACAGAAGTTTGTTGTTGATAGAGATGTCCTGTGGTCAGTGCTTGTCACATTCGTGGTTATCTAAGTAAGCAGGTGGCTAATTGTACGTTAGGTACATTTTAACAGAGTTATTTTTCAACTACGTCCAAGTCAGAACAAAGAAAAAAAGCATTTGGTAATCATTATGTTTTTATAACAAAAGCTACTTCTATAAGGATTAACATTATATACATGATATTCATTCTGACACTTGCGAAAAGCCAGTATTATACTACGTATTTATTACAAGGGTGTGTTGGAGAAAGCTCCTTGAGGTCCCTTTTTCGCTTCTATCTTTTCTGTTGCAATTTTCCTTTCTGGTGGGGGTGAATTAGGCTGCTGCCATGGGATCAGGGATCTCTGCCAACCAGCGGGAGGTTTATTCCCAAGTTAAATTACCCTTAAAAGCGGGAAATTTTAAGTTTTCGAGGGCGTTGTTAAAAAGTTTTGATCGCTGGCTTTTTCTTTATTTCCCTTACGTTTCTGCGGAATCAGTTAAGTTGCTTACTTTTTGGGATGGTGTGGGGGAGAAGTTAACGATTTTAAGGCAAAGCGGGGATCGATCTGTTGCACATTTTTGTCCGCTATTAGTTTTAATTTACGATTCCGTTAATAAGTTATATGGTGGGACGCGGGAGAATTTGAGAGTTAGGGATCCCCAGTTAAATTCCTCATTGTCTCCCAACCCCTGTCTTCCTCATCCCGTTACCCCCGTGCAGGAGAGATCGGGCGGTGTAACCCATCCGTCGATGCAGGGTTGCTACCGTCTCCCTGACACCCCCCGATCCCCCCTGAACCCTTGCCGCAGCGGGACTGATCACCCCGTCACGGACTCATCCGTACCCCCTTCACCCATACCCCAATCCCCGGCTGCACCCGTTGTGCCTCCCTCCTCAGTTAAAGCACAAGATGGCGTCGACCGCGTGGCTGGGTCCGCCGCCCTGTGCCTTTGTTCGGTCCGTTTTCCCTCCGAACTACACAGCCCTTCCCTTGTACCGCCCATCGGACCGCCCCCCGCGTTGTACGCCCCTCCGTCGTCCCCCCACCGCGTCGCTAGGTGCTGTAGCGTCGGGAACCGCCCCTCCGGCCGGGAATCCGTTTCGGGCGGGTCCCTCCCCGGGAAACCCCTTTCACGTCATCCTGCGTGTTCCCCGCCCACACCCTCGGCGCCCCTACCCCTCCTCCGGAAGCGCCGCCCCTCCCGTCGGCGTGCCTTCTGGTTCCCACGCTCTCCCTTCCGCTTCCTACACTACCGGGACCATGGAGGGGGGAGCCAATCCTGGGAGGGAGGGGGGTTGGAAGCGGTGGCTGCGCTTGTAACGTATAATACCAACGGCGCGAACCCGCGGTCGAGGCCCTTTGCGTATACGGAGATCAAGGAGCTGTGTAAAACGGCAAAAGATTTCGGGAGAGAATCCACATATTTTAAAAGCCTCATGCACGCGACATTTTCAGCGAATGTGCTCTCCCCCCGTGATTTAAAGTCCCTCATGTCCTGCCTTCTTACCCCAGCTGAGTACTTGCTATGGGAAAGGGGGTGGAAGCGGCAGCTATGGGATCTCTTAGCCACTTACCAAGCCTATCCCCAGAGGGCACGCATTACCTTCAATCACTTATGCGGAGAGGGGAACTTTGCCACACCCGCGGATCAAATTGCCACCATGACTGAAGCCGTTTTAAATGATGTTAGATCAGCTGCAGAGCGAGGCCTCACGTTAACCCCTTCCCAAACCACACAGTTAGCGCCCCTGTCCACCCTTAAGAAGGCCCCCTCTGAGCCGTTTATGGCTTTTTATAATCGACTCCAGGAAGCAGTGGTGAGTCGGATGGTCAGCGTGGAAGCTCAAAATGAAATGATTCTCACTTTGGTTAAAGAGAATGCGAATGAACAGTGCAGGAGTGTGCTCAGGGCTCTACCTCTCGACCCGCCCCCCACATTAGGTCAAATGATTGAGGCCTGCTCTAGGGCCGCACTGCTAGCGAGCCCTAATGCGTGGGAAGGACGAGAAACGCTGACAGGGATGGCAATTTCATGGCAAAGGATCCCCCAACCAAAGCCACCACAGAATGCCAGTAAACCTGCCATCTGCCATAACTGTGGTGAGCCAAATCATTTTGCTAGAGACTGTTTGGGAGCTAAGAGGCATAAGTGCAGTGCTGAGCCTTCTGTTCCAGAACACCCGACACCACCATCGGGATCGGGAAACTAGACTACGAGCACGGTAAGGCCCTGTGCGAGGGCAATAAAGTAGAGGCCACCTGCTCCAGCATTGCTCCCTGCCATCATGATCCACTGAGACAGAGACTTGAGCCGCCAGACGCCGCTCCACCACACGGGACCAGACTGGAGGTGGTGAGTGGCCAGTCACACAGGTTCCATGATGATACACTCACCCATCTCAAAGTTAAAATACACTGTGACCAGGCAATTGACATTATCGTGATCAGGGACACACAAAAGACTCCTTCAGAACTCTTTGTTCCCCTGATCATGCATTGTTTTTCCCCAGACAGACCTTTTTACATCCAGGTAAAATGTTGCAATCCGCCGTGGTTTTTACCATCAGGACATGTGGTTGCACAGGCAGTAACATTACCTCCACAGTACCCTCTCGCTGCCCTTCCAGCTATCTTTTGGACAGAGTGGGTTGGACAGGACAAGCCCTTAATACAGTACATACTGAAGAACGGGGACGCCGTTGCTGCAATCAACGGCATGCTGGACACTGGTGCAGACATTACCATCATCTCTCAGACTGCATGGCCACCAAATTGGGAACTTAGGCCTACAAAGGGGACTGTCACAGGTATCAGGGGCACGATGCCAGCACTATAAAGCACCACCAACATAATTATAGAAGGCCCCGAGGGACGAGCTGCTACCATCCGTCCTTTTATTATTCCATCGGGATTTACTTTGTGGAGAAGGGACTTTTTGTCACAATGGGGGACTCAGCTAGAAATCCCTCCCACTGTCCAGGATTTCTAGTTGAGGCCACTGGAGAGCGCACTGTTCCACCCTTAGTCTGGAAGACTGACAACCCCATCTGGGTGAAACCGTGGCCCCTCACGGAGGAGAAGCTCAGCGCGCTAGAGTCCCTTGTGGAAGAGCAGCTCTCCAAGGGCCACATTGTTCCATCCAACAGCTCTTGGAACTCCCCTGTCTTTGTCCTATGTAAGCTGGGCAAGGACAGGTGGAGGCTCCTCCACGACCTCAGAGCCATCAATGAGGTCACTGAGGACATGGGTCCCCTACAGCCAGGCCTTCCATCACCTTCCATGCTACCGAGGATGTGGAAACTAGCTGTTATTGACATCAAGGATTGCTTCTTCCACATTCCGTTGCGCCCCCGTGATGCCCCACATTTTGCCTTCTCGATGCCCTCGATTAACAGTCAAGTGCCCATGAGACGATACCATTGGACAATTCTCCCACAGGGAATGAGAAACTCACCTTCCATCTGCCAGTGGAACGTGGCCAGGATAGTGTCCCCAGTCCGCGCGGTGTTCCCCAAAGCCATCCTGTATCATTATATGGATGACATCCTTGTATGCGCCGTGACTGACTCGTACCTTACTGACTGCCTAAAAGCCCTTGTGACTGCCGTTGAGGAAGCAGGCTTTGAGATCCAACAGGAGAAGATCTAAACGACTTGCCCATAGACCTACCTTGGCCTCCGCATAGACGAGAGAACTGTTGTGCCCCAGCAGCTTGTCATCCAGGATGACCCGAAGACCCTCTGAGACCTACACCAACTTTGCGGCTCGATCAACTGGGTCCGTCTGTAGGATTTAACTCTGTGGAATTTGGTTATAAGGGTAAAATAGAAACGAGAGATCTCTAAAGCTGGGTTTAGAGCATGGGAGTTTATTGTGAAAGAGCATGGGTGTGAGAGGCCTGCTGGGCTGCAAGACGCAGCTCAAAGCAGGCCAGAGAAAGAGAGAGAAAGAGGCAAAAAGAGAGAGCAAAAAAAGAGAGCGATTTGCTGTTTACAATACAATAAGTCATCTTCTGTCGAATATTCTAATTCTCTTTAACCAATCTGAGACAAGCTACAAACTCTACAATATTTGCATGCAACCTATAAGAATAATTACATTACCATACGGGGTTATATTTTAAACCTTAAAAAAACTGCTTTTGGGAATCTCCTACCAGGCAGGCATGGTTTGTTCTGACCTTTGGACCTGCCTAGGCAGAGAGTATTGTTCTATCAAGAAGGAGGATTACCTTCAGCCAGCTATACCATTGTTTCTTAGTTACTCTTTAACTCAAACCTTGTCTTCATCTCAATTTCGATTATACTTTCCATATTTTCAGCATCTTTTGCAAGGTAATCATATCTATAAGGCTTTCCTATTTCATCTTCTCCAACATCCGTCCACTGCTGGGAGTCACGACCAAGGACCTCGCTCCACTGTTCGATCTTCTCCGAGGTGGCAGGGACCTCGACCCTCCACAAACCATCACCGCAGAGGCTTGGGAGGCCATGGGTAACATCCAATCCGCCCTGTCCTCTTGGCAGGCACATCGTACACATCCACACCTTCCATTCAGTTATATCATTCTAGGGAAAGTGCCTAACTTATACGGGGTCATATTTCAGTGGGATGCGGAGCAGAAAGACCCTCTGCTCATTATAGAGTGGATCTTTCTGGCTCATCAGCTGTCCAAGAGCATCACTCAGCCACAGGAACTGATGGCGAAATTAATACTTAAGGCTAGAACTCGCCTCTGTACTCTGGTGGGGTGTGAGTTTGCGTGCATTCACATGCCATTGGCCTCAGAATACTTAGAAGACTTACTTCAAATGAATGAGCACCTCCAGTTCCCTCTAGACAGTTTCCCAGGCAAGACTGACAATCACAAACCCAGTCACAGGTTGTTTAATACCAACTTTAATTTGGCTCCAAAACCTAAGCTCAGCAAAACACCATTGAAGGCACTGATAATTTTTACAGGTGGCTCAGGAGCATCCAACAAGTCAGTCATGACTTGGAAGGATCCTTGGACTCAGCGGTGGGAAGCTGACATCCAGGTGGTGAAAGGATCACTACAAATTGCAGAATTGGCCGCTGTTGTCAGAGCTTTTGAAAAATTTAAGGAACCTATTAATTTGGTAACTGATTCGACCTATGTTGCTGGGGTCACTGTCTGAGCAGAACATGCTCTTTTAAAGGAGGTGTCCAATCCAAATTTATACCAGTTACTCTCGAGATTAGTAGAACTCCTTTCCCACCGAGAGCATCCTTACCATGTAATGCATTTGAGGTCACATACTGATCTTCCAGGACCTATAGCAGAAGGAAATCGGAGGGCGGATGCTCTAGCCATGGCTGTGCAAACAACAGATGTGCCTAACATCTTTGCACAAGCCAAGTTAAGTCATCAGTTTTACCATCAAAATGCGCCGGCCCTTGCAAGAATGTTCCACCTGACCCGGGAGCAGGCAAAGGCCATCTTGGCTACATATCCCAACTGTCAGTCATACCAGGTTCCATCAATGAGCACAGGGGTTAACCCCCGTGGTCTCAACAGCTGTCAGTTGTGGCAAACTGATGTCACCCATGTCCCATCTTTTGGGCGCCTAAAGTATGTACACGTGTCTGTTGACACTTTTTCAGGAGCAGTCTACGCCTCTGCCCATGCGGGTGAGAAGGTCCAAGATGTTAAGAAACACTTTCTGCATGCATTTTCAACTCTGGGGGTACCAAAGGAGGTAAAAACAGATAATGGTCCTGCATACACCTCCAGACACCTTCAGGAGTTTTTTAATACTTGGGGAGTCCACCACACTACAGGCATACCTCACTCTCCCACAGGGCAGTCAATTGTCGAATGCAACAGGACAGCATGTGTTTGTCGATGGCCAGCATCCAAGACCATATGTCAACATGTCTGGTGGGAGTTCCGTTCCGACCCAAGGACAATCCCTGGGCGGGTCAGTACATGGACCCCACACGCTCTTGGGATCGGTGGGTAGAGACTCTGTTGCATGCAACACGCGAGCCCCAGGAATTGGACCTACTGGGGTCCGCAAAGGCGAGCTTCTGTGTCCAATTTAATTACACCTTAACTACCACCACCTGGAGGAAATTGGAAAGCTGCCCAGTTCAATTTGGTAGGTGGTTTGACACCTATGGTAGATCAGGCCCTTACTGGACGGAAATAGCTCCTAATAACAAAACAATCTATAATGCATCCACATGGTGTGATTACACTCTTCTCACCCAGCCTCTATCCACCCATGAACCCAGAGCATTGCCCAAGGGGATTTTCCTTATTTGTGGGGATCGAGCTAGGGCCGGAATATCTACCTGTCTCCAAGGAGGGCCATGCACTGTCGGCAGGCTCACCTTGCTTGCCCCCAACCGCACCCAAATTCTTAATTGGCACCATGATACCCGATTGGCTCACCAAAAGAGAGATACTCATGATTTGGACTCAAATTGCGACAGCAGAGTTGTTAATTGGCCACATACGAAGAGGGCTGCTGTCTCTATCTTCCTGCCTTGGGTGGCAGCAGCAAAAGCCCTTGGGGAAATTTCCCACCTAGAATGTTGGTTGGGCAGACAGGTCAACCTAACTTCAAATGCACTGACCCAACTCCTTGAAGACGAGGAGGTCACCAGACGAGCCACCCTCCAAAATCGAGCGGCCATCGACTTTCTCGTCTTAGCACATGGGCACGGCTGTGAAGAATTCCAAGGGCTTTGCTGCTGGATTCTGTCTTCCCACAGCAAAAGCATCCACTGGTCCATCTAACAACTCAAGGACCAAGTCAAAGACCTGCAAGTCAGTGGGGACTGGCTGAAAGACTCTTTAGAGACTCTGGGACTAAAGGGCTGGGGAAATTCAGTTTTACGTTCTGCATTATGGGTTCTGTTCACTATTGTTATTCTATTATGTATTTTAAGTTCCTTGAAGGGTTTTCTTCTTAATTTAATCCAGAAGAGTCTTTTTGTTAAAAAAGAAGGGGGAGATGTGGCAGTGGCTGAAGCTACCCCGGGGGTGGCCAAGGAGATGGTTTCACCCCAAAGTACCCAGAGAGACTGGTGGGCCCCCCAGGTGTTGTTGGGGTGGCAGAGTCCACCTTGGGAGCTACCAAAGAGCCCATAGGTCCCAAAACAGCAGAGTCACGCTGGTGGGACTGCTCTGAGGTTCGAAATACCCCTAAGAATTGAATGGTTTCTCCCTAAGCTATCTCACCTTGATATGTTAATCCTCCTCTGTTCATTGGCTTTGACCTGTTCCCTCACTCCACCCCTCCCCTCTCCCCATTAGTGGTCACTGTATCCCCCTGCCCTCTCTCCGCCCCTGTGACCCCTGACCATTGCTCAAGTGTCCCTATAACAAGGGATGCTCGGGGGTCATTTGACCTCTTACGCTCATGGTCCCCTTCAGAATAAATATTTCTGGAACTCCAAGCGTCTGGGCCTCTGCGGTTCCAAATCCCTGGTAGCGCCCGAGCTATCCAGCAAGTGGGTGAGTGTGTGCACTGCCAGCCACCGGCAGGGGTAGGAAAGGTCTGTTTGCACAGAACCCTGCAGTTCTGGCCAGAGTGATCTCTCAGAGCCAAGGAGGCACTTCTGGTAAAGGCAGGGACCTCATTACACTCCAGACACCCCACACAGCGTTAGGCTGTAGTGTTTCCCCCTGTTTTAGACATGCTTCAGCACCATGACTTTGCAGTTATGTTAATCCCCTTACGTTTATTGGTATGTTGCTCTCCCCTCCCCGTTTGCATATGTATGAGGTTCCAGAATCTTCCCTGCTCCTCGATGTCCCATTGGCCTGTTCCCCTTTCCCCTCCTCTTGCCTTTCCTGGTTGGGTCTCCCTGGGTCGCTCCTCCCTGATCCCGCCCCTGAACTCTGTTCCCATTGGTCATTGTTTCCCCCTTAAAAGTCTGATGCTCCCCATTCTGTTGGGGTTTGGCCTCTGGATCCCTTTGCGGCAAATAAACATAGAACTCCATGCTAAACTCCCCTTCCGACTCTCCATCCGGTGCGTCGTCACAGACTGGATTTGCAGCACCCACCTGGCTGGCAGATCCAGTGCCTGTAGCCGTAGCAGACCGGGCTACCTGATACAGGTGCCGACAGGGCGGGCGAGGCGCTGGGGCTGTGAAGAATTCAGTCCCCAGGGGACGACCAACCCTTCGTTTATGGTTTTACAAAGAATGGTAAGGAGTATGGTAGATTTGCTCAAGTGACCTTTCAGCTGGGAATGCCAAGGCCTGGAGAACAGCAGTGTGGGAAACTCCATATATTATGTCCACTGCTGTTTATCTTCTGTTTTGAGAAGTAGAATTTCTGCTTAGGGACAACATAGGTGTTTGAAGAGACTTGGAGGCACTCTCACAGACATTTTTGAGCTCCCTCTTTTGGAAGAGAGATCAAAGCTCAGAGATCAAAATGCACAGAGGACATCACAGCATGGTGCCAAACTATGCGTGCACGGGCCCTGGATAAACTGGTGCAAACAGCAGGTCTGCCACCCATTAGCATGGACTGAGCCTAATGCTGCCTGCATTCCCACTTGTGTCTCCATCCTGGTGTTGCTTCGGGATCCTCTGGTTAGTGAGGTAATGAAATAAATTTACTCTTTGCATGTCAGCCGTGGTTATGTGGTTGTGTCACCAAAAATGTCAGCATAAATGAAACTCTAACACTATTTCTTTTAGTATTAGGGAGTAGGCATTACTTTATTCTGGCCAGGGTGCAGAGGGATGGCTCCATCTACATGCACACAACATTAAAAACTTTTTACTTATTTATTTAATTTTAGAAAACAAAGAAATTAATATTCATTGGTTTTAAATTACATAATTTTCTTCATTATTAGTTTTCTGTTGAGGTGACTAGATTCACTCTCCCCCCACACTGAACCCTGCCCCATTTCTCCCCTTTCCCTCAGTATCCCATTGGCTCCTGACCCTCTCTCCCCTCCCCTTTCCTTCCCCTCTCCCATTGGCCCCTGCTTTATGTCAATCAACCCTGTCTCCACCCCCAGCCCGCAGACTATTGGTCAATGATGCTCTGCCCGCCCCTTAACTCCTCGGGACAAAACCCCCACGACTTCCTCTCCCTATGCCATTTGGATGCTGCTCCCTTTGAGATAATAAATGTTTTGGAATCGCAGGCCAGATGGCTCCTCCCGTCTCTTTGTCTCCGGGGATGCCTCAGAGTGTGTCAGTGGCTGCCTGAGTCCTTCTGCAGGGGTCGGCCCGTGTTTGCATAGGTGCTGTGTGAAGCACCGCCTGAGTGACTCCGAACGAGGGACACTGCAGGATCACGCGCGGCACTGGTCCAACAGACCACAGCATGCCGCGTCATTCTGTCTTCTATTGGTTATTGATTTCTCACTTCTCATGCCAATTAGTCCATGTTTTTCAGTCTTTTTATTATCTTTTTCCCAGACAAGGAGTCTACAGCACTCAGGCTGAAATGTCTTTGTTAGTCTCTTCTTTATCTTCTGGTTACTCTAATATGTCTTGAAGGACTATAAATTCTGGATTCCAGATATCCAGCCTTTAACTCTCCCGGGCTTTGTTCACTGAAACTTATCAGGGTTAGTTTATCAAAACTTGAAAGTTTCAGTGATCTAATAATCACACTTTAACAATAAGAGTCTGTGTAAAGAAAGTTAGCTATGTGCTGGCCAAAGTGGAAGATTACACTGCTTAACTTCTTATGATTAATACGCTGCTTATGAATAATTAAAACAATTTAAAAGTTAATTAAAGCCATTAATTAGAAAATATTATTAGAAAAGTTATTTCCAACAGTTTTTCAAGCTGCCTGCTTGTGTCAAGTCACACAGTCAGTTTAAAGCCATTGCTCCATGTCCTTGTCCAAAGTCCCTCTCCAGCTCTCCTGTAGTCACTTTAGGTACTGGAACATGCTCTGAGTTCTCCTAGGAGCCTTCTCTTCTCCAGGCTTTACAACCCCAACTCTCTCAGCCTGTCTCAATAGCAGAGGTGATCCAACCCTCTGATAACCTTCATGGCCTCCTCTGGACTCACTCCAACAGGTCAATATCTGTCTGGAAGGCCAGGCCCAGAGACTGGTGGTAAAGGGTGCTACATCCAGCTGCTGGCCAGTCACTAGTGGTGTCCCTCAGGGATCTGTGCTGAGGCCAGTTCTGTTCAATATTTTCATTGACAACATGGATGAGGGTATTGAGTCTTTCATTAGTAAATTTGCGGACGACACTAAGCTGGGAGCGTGTGTCGATCTGTTGGAAGGTAGGAGGGCTCTGCAGAAAGACCTGGAAGGGTTGGATAGATGGGCAGAGTCCGACAAGATGAAGTTTAATAAGTCCAAGTGCTGAGTCCTGCATTTTGGCCACAATAACCCCCTGCAGCATTATAGGCTGGGGACGGTGTGGCTGGACAGGGCCCAGGCAGAAAGGGACCTGGGGGTACTGGTCGACAGGCTGACTGAACATGAGTCAGCAGTGTGCCCTGGTGGCCAAGAAGGCCAACGGCATCTGGGCCTGGATCAGGAATGGTGTGGCCAGCAGGACCAGGGAGGTCATTCTCCCCCTGTACTCGGCACTGGTGAGGCCGCACCTTGAGTACTGTGTCCAGTTCTGAGCCCCTCAGTTTAGGAAGAACGTTGAGACACTTGAGCACATCCAGAGGAGGGCAACAAGGCTGGTGAGGGGCTTGGAGCACAAGCCCTATGAGGAAGTGTCCTGGTTTAGGGCAAATTTTAGGAGGAAACCTCTGGGGGGGGGTCTCCTCTAGAAAAGCCGATTCCAACCACCCCTCCCCCAGACAGGTTCGGGAAAAGATTTCCTTAGAGAAAAAGTGGAAAAAACTATTTATTTAACAAATAGAATATTCACAAGCATAGAAAATATGGATAATATGAAACAATGAAACCTCTCCTTCCTCTGAAGAGATGGTAGATCCAGAGTCCGTCTGCGGGTGTGGCTGTCAGCCTCAGTCCCTCCAGAGGCTGGGGCCGATGGCCAGGCACGGCTGCAGAGTCGGGGGGCCCCCCGGGGGATTGTCCTGATGTTTTGGACCACCAAGATGCTGACCAGTCCCAGGAGGAAGAAAAAAACAGCAAAAGAAACAGTGTCTCTCCCTGCAAAAGCCGAGAGATCCGAGGAAGCCCTCTGCCGTGAGCTCTCAGAGCACCCAGACGGAGAGAAAGAGATAGCTGTGCCGCTTCGAGCGCAGTCTCCCAAGGACTTTCCAGGGCAGTAAGGTGTAACTCCTGCAGACAAACTGCATGTGTTTTTTTTCCTCCGCTTTCACTCTCTCTGTCTCTCTGGGCCTAACTTAAAGCTGCAGAGCTTAATATCCAGCATAAGCAGGAGGGACGATTGAGGATACAGAGATCATACGGTCAACCCAGGACAGGAAGGACTGAGGGAGCTGCGGTTGTTTAGCCTGGAGAAAAGGAGACTCAGAGGCGACCTTATCACTCTCTAGGACTTCCTGAAAGGTGACTGTAGTCAGATGGGGGTTGGTCTCTTTCTCCAGGCAGCAACTGACAGAACAAGAGGACACAGTCTTAAGCTGCACCAGGGGAAGTATAGGTTGGATATTAGGAAAAAGTTTTTTGCAGAAAGAGTAGTAAAATACTGGAATTGTCTGCCTGGGGAGGTGGTGGAGTCACTGTCCCTGGATGTGTTTAAAAAGAGACTGGACATGGCACTAGGTGCCAAGGTATAGTGGAAGTGTTAGGGCATTGGTTGGACTTGATCTTGAAGGTCTCTTCCATCCTAGTGGTTCTGTGTGACTGTGTGATCCACTACAAAACACAATATATTTTTGCTAAATATGTTGGGTGTTTGGCAAGGTGCTGGTTGAAGTACTAAGGCCTGAACAACAGGCCCTTAGCCAAAGTTGACCTCTACATGAACCTTCCCACCAAATGTTATATATATATATATATATATATTCACTCATTAACAAATTCTTGTCATATGTGTTCATTTATTGGCAAAACATGTATTGACCTTTCTGTATCTAGAAACCAGACAAGGCCACATCTGGCCTTGTTAGGTGGATGTAGGAGCCCTGACCAGGCTTTGGGAGAAAGTCAACAGGAGAATAAAACTAGAAGTTATGTCAGCTTGTTTAAGAGTATAAAAGCTGGGCTACTCGTGATGTATCTTTCTAATCACTCTAGGCATTCTTTTGTAGTAATGATTATGTGCATTACCTATCCTTTTGTAATTCTTTGCAGTTTTGCATTATGGTAAATTACACTATTCCTTAAATTAGTGTCTGTCTTTGTGTCTCTGATGCTACACAACAGCAAAACAAAATTGGTGTAGTCTGCAGGATTTCATGGATAGTCTGCTGCAAAATCATAAATGTGCCCCTTCCCAGGCTGGGATCAAGTGGACTCAAAATTTTTGGAAGGATAAAGAGAAAGTGGTGGAATGTACTGAGCAGTGTCCAGCTGATCAGAAGCATAAAGAAGGAAAAGGTAAAGGTGCCATTTGTGCACTTTTAGGAGCCTGTTTGTCTTGTGCACAACAAGAAGCTAAAGATTCACTTGTTTCTGAGCAGATTTCTGATGCAGAGTATACTGTTTTAAAGTCAGAAATTGAAGTTTTGAAGTCATCATTAGCCTTTGAGGGGGAAACAGGAGAAAAACTGGGAATCCAAGTTGATAAATTTAGGATTAAAAATGATCATCTTAAAACTGAGATTGACCACCTTAAAACTGCTCGCTGCAGTGAAGCACAGAGAGAAACTGTTGCTGAAGAAATTGCATCTTGCTTTAGACTCCATGAATTGGTACATCATACAGACCACGAGACTTGGAACAGGGATATTTGCTGTGATTGTGATGATGATAAAACTGTAGAAAACCCTGATTTCAAATCTGATTAGGGTAACAACGAGATCTGCACTCTTGTGCACATTATTCACTGGTCTCTGACAGAATTGGTAAAATTGCAGGAGAAATATTCGAACCATACCCAAAAAACAATTCAATCCAAGTAGTGGATTTGCAAAAGCATTATGTGTAGAGGAATTTCTGCTAGAGAACGGGCACGAGGCCTATTTGACAAGACTGGACAATCCAAACCTGAACGCAGTGCACGTCCTGCACGTAGCTCAAGGAGTAGGAGAAGCAGATGGGCCTCAGTGTCCTTGAACAGGGAAAGAGTTATGAGAAGAATGCACAACACAGGTTACAGAGCCAGATAACAGAATCACAGATGTTTGCACATCCCGCCACAAGCACTGTGCATGATGGCCAATTAGGCTTAGCTGTCAGCGCGTGCATTTGAGCTATGAACCAATTGTAGAGATGCTTTTGCTGCATGACAACCTAGCAAACATATAAAAGTGTGTAGCTTTTAGCAATAAAGGGCGAACAATCATTAATCATATTGGTGTGTGTCGTTACTCTGGCCTCTCTCCCACGGGGACCTTCTTCAATTATGGCCATAAATCAGGCAAGATTAAAAACCCACAAATGGGATACTGTCAATACATACATAACGGTCCATACATTTGCATTCCAGTTGGTTCTCATCAACAACTAATACAATTTCTAATAGATACAGAAGCACGACATTAAATATTAATGCAGAAGGATGCCAAGAAGCTGAGTGTACAACCTTAATGGCAAAGAGTTAAAATCACTGGAGTAGATGTAGCAAGCAGTATCTGCTGAGCTGCTCCCCATCATGGAATAGATGTTGGCTACTCGCTTTGCAATTAAAGATCATAATGAAAACATACTGGGTTTTAATCTTCTGAATGGTCAAACCTGGCATTTACCAGATGGCAGCTGTGGGGGTTTGGATTTTCTTCCCTTGGTTTTTCTTAAGGAATTTTTTCCTCCCATAAGTTGCTAAGGAACTGATGGTCAGGTACTTAAGAAAACAAATAAAGTGGCCAAGCCAGGAGAGGCAAGCTTCCTCTGGGGGAAGAGGGGGGGGGAGGCGGGGGGGGGGGGGGGGAGAAAAAAACAGATTTGGGGTGGTAAAAAGGCAGGACGAGACAGCTGTTGGCTCTCACTTCCTGGGGGGATCTCGGAGCACGGCAGAACTGCTGATTGCTGGAGGGACGCACCGGCCACCCACGGACCTCGTCTCCCCTCTGCTGTGAGTTTTCACCCCTGCCCCCGCTGCCTTTCCGAGGGGCTGCCCGGTCTTTCCCTGCTTATCCTGCCCCGCTCCCCGCTGTGAGACTTTGCTATGTTGTAGCCTCAAGCCCCCGACTGCCGGGACCTCCTGCCGTCCCATCTCACTGCGGCTTCGCAGACCCTGCCTGCCGGGGCCTCTTGCTGTCCCATCTCGCTGCTCCCGGGGATCCTGCCGCGGCACCGACATTGCTGCCCTGAGGGCTTGTGAAGAAAAGCCTCTCCTCCATCCCTCCCTGCCTTGAGCTCCGCCGCCATCACCTCGTGTCACCTGTCTGGCGCCGGAGCGCCCCCTGCAGCCGCGCGGGAATCATCGCACCCGCCCTGCCATCAGAGAGCCACCAGCACCCCTGCCGGCTGAGACTGGAACTGCACCAAAGGGAAAAGTGCCTGAGGCCGAGCAGGCTGGTACTGGGTGTCTGCTTCTGTTTTGTGGTTCTATGCCTTTAGGGTTTTTTTTCTTTGTTATTTGTTAGTTTGTTTTACGTGTTAGTAAAGAATTTTTATTCCTATCCTCATATGTCTGCCTGAGAGCCCCTTGATTTCAAATTTATAACAATTCGGAGGGAAAGGGTTTTGCATCTTACATTGCAAGGGAGGTTCCTGCCTTCCCTAGCAGACACCTGTCCCTCAAACGAGGACAATATTATATAAAGGTCTTACCAGAAGTCCCTAGTTATAGATCCACATCTGTCCTATCATACCTAAAAAGGTTCAGAGCTCTTTCACTGTCTGTGGTTGGGGAGTTTGACAAATGGCTTCCTTCTGGTCTTGTCCCAGCTCTCGTTGCTCCCCAAAATTTCATATCCTAGGTACATCACTTGTTTTCTTGTGATCTGGGCTTTCTGTTGAGAAACTTTATATCCATTAAGTCTCAAAATTGAGTAAACTTACTGTCCATTCACTGCATTCCTCCTCCGTTGCTGTCACAATCGGGAGATAATCTACGTACTGCAAGAAAACTCCAGTTTCCATTGGTGATGTCCACTTCTCCAAATCCTTTGCTAGTTGTTTTCCAAAGAGGGTTGGACTGGTTTTGAATCCCTGTGGTAACATGGTTCAGGTTAGTTGTGTTTTCTTTCCTGTTTCCAGGTTTTCCCACTCGAAGGCAAAAAGCTTTTGACTGTCCTGGGCCAGAGGCAGGCAGAAAAAAGCATCTTTTAAATCTAAAATGGCAAACCACACTTGTTTATCATTTAATTTGGTTAACAATGTATACGGATTTGCCACTACAGGGTGGAGATCTTCAGTTATTTTATTGATGGCTCTTAAATCCTGGACCAATCTATAAGTTACCCCATCTGGGGATTTTTTTGTAAGATTGGGGTATTATATTCTGATTCATATTCTATTATTATATTATATTTTTAAAGTAATCTATAATTGGTTTAATACCTTTACGATCTTCTAGTTTTAGGGGGTATTGTTTTATATGTACCTGTCCTGTTCCAGGTTTTTATTGAATTATAATCGGGTCTGCATTTTTCGCTTTTCTGGGTTTTCAACTTGCCCATACTCCAGGATACATGTGATTTAATATTTCTTGGGGTAGTATTGCTTTAACTTCAGGTGTTGTTTGGGCAATGCTCAGGATATCAATGAATTTGTCATCTTTTACTTTAAATTGCACCTGTCCAGCTTTGAATTGAATTATAGCTTCCAGCTTTTCTAACAAATCTCTGCCTAATCATGATTTTGGAGCATCTGGCATATACAGGAATTTATGTATGCCAATAGTTTTTCTCAATTTGTATTTGAGTGGCTCCAGGAAGTGTGCTTTCTGTCATTGGCCAGTTACTCCTACTACATTTACAGAGGTTTCATCCTGTAAAGACAAATGTTGGTTTAACACTGAATAAGTAGCACCTGTGTGGATTAAGAATTCCAATTGTTTTCCTTGTTTTGCCAGCTCAGTTATAACCAGTGGGTCTGCTAGGTGTAGATCCGCTGGTACCCTTCAATATTCTTGCAGCCCTGTGAGTAAGGGAGGGGGGTTTCTTGAAGGGTTACTTTTGATTTGTGGACAATTCCTTTTCCAGTGTCCTTCCTGCTTACAAAAAGCACATTGGTTGATTGCCAGCCAAAGCAAAGGATTTCTTGCTCCAGCCTGTCTCCCCCCCCCCCCCGCCCCATACTTCCAGGTTTTGGCCTAAAGGGCCCCCTACTGCCCATTCCATGTTCTCTCAGAGCTGCAATAATTGCATTGGTTAAGGTTTTACTTAATTTCCTTTTTTTCCAGGAGATCTCTATTTCGGTACACTCACCACTCTTCTTCAATTAATTTCTCTAGGTTCCTTTGGTCCTCAGCTTTCATCCTTTGCAGCTTTTTTTCTAATGTCTTTGGAGGACTACCCAAGGTATAGAGAAACTAATTGTTGTTTTCCCTGTTCCCCTTAGGGGGCCAAGGTAGTATATGCCCACATTGATTCCTATAATCTGTCAAGAAACTCTAGGAATTTCTGTTGCATTCTGTTTTACTGCATACAGAGCCCCCCAATTCCCAGATTTAGGTATTGCATTTTCCAACCCGAATTTAATCTACCCCTGGTACCTTTTTAATAGTTGATAATGATCTGGGTTATAGTCCCATCTAGGTTTTACCATGGGCACATAGTCATCTACAGTGCCCTGAAAAGTCTGGGCAGCAATCTGTGCCTGAATGTGGGTTCTGGCTGCCTTTAAAACCAGTTCCTTTTTGGTATCAGTTAATGCATCCAACATTAAATCAATATCTTCCCAGTCCAGGTCCAATGCTTTTACAAAACCTCCAAACGTTTTAGCTATTCCTGATGGATCATCATGATATCTCCTAGCCGGCTCTTTCCAGCTATCCAAATCCCCCATAGAAAAGTTTATTTTTAGCCGTATTGTCCCTGTGGTTCCAGCAGCCTCTCTCAGAGGGGCCTGCAAAACATCTTGGGCCATCACTCAATTCTCAGGAGAAACTGAGTGGAAAATTATGGTAAAGGGGAAGCCCGATGTCTTCTTTCCATCTGCTTGCCCCTTTCTGGTGATGGTGGGGGAGAGAGTTCATTTCCCCCTCCCCCCATCTGCCCCAGAAGGGCTGACAAGTCCTCAATTCTCTCCTCAGGCTGCCTATTTTGCTATTTTAAGCAACGCTCTCCTATAGAACAAGCTGTAGGATTTAACTCTGTGGAATTTGGTTATAAGGGTAAAATAGAAGCGAGAGATCTCTAAAGATGGGTTTAGAGCATGGGAGTTTATTGTGAAAGAGCATGGGTGTGAGAGGCCTGCTGGGCTGCAAGACGCAGCTCAAAGCAGGCCAGAGAAAGAGAGAGAAAGAGGCAAAAAGAGAGAGCAAAAAAAGAGAGCGATTTGCTGTTTACAATACAATAAGTCATCTTCTGTCGAATATTCTAATTCTCTTTAACCAATCTGAAACAAGCTACAAACTCTACAATATTTGCATGCAACCTATAAGAATTATCGCATTACCATACAGGGTTATATTTTAAACCTTAAAAAACTACTTTTGGGAATCTTCTTCCAGGCAGGCATGGTTTGTTCTGACCTTTGGACCTGCCTAGGCAGAGGGTATTGTACTATCAAGAAGGAGGATTACCTTCAGTCAGCTATACCATTGTTTCTTAGTTACTTTTCAACTCAAACCTTGTCCTCATCCTAATCTCGACTATACTTTCCATATTTTCAGCATCCCTTGCAAGGCAATCATATCTATAAGGCTTTCCTATTTCATCTTCCCCAACAACAAACCAAGCAACATTGCATCAATTTTCTTACCCCCCATTCCAAATTATCTTTCTCTATAATTAAAACAAAAGGGTCTCTAGGAGCTAAATTAATACCACTCTCTTTTTGCCACTCAGGGTGGTCTCTGAGTTCAAAAAACATATCAGCATAAACGATCTCTCCTCATTTTAATTCTCTACGTAAAAATAAGTTGAGCTGTAATAAAGTATTATAGTCTAATGTTCCATTCTGTGGCCATTTTTACCCCCCATCGAGTTTATAAAGTGGCCACCACTGATTACAGTACCTAATAAGAGTTTTTTTATTAACAGTTCCCCCTGGTGCCCCTCCAATTTCCTTCCAGTGGTCTAATATGCACCCTAAGGGGCTTCTGGCCACTAAGTCCTGGCTTTGTTTGTTTCCCTATTTACTCATCTTTCACTTTTCTCCGGCTGCTGCCCTCATGGGGCTATGGAAACACAAATTAGAACTCCCAGTCACTTCACACTTATTTGTGCATCTCAGTCGTGTCTTTTGCTCTCATACACTCACTTCGGGACCAGAAAAGCTGTTGCCTTTTCCCCAACCTGAAAAAGAAACTCGAAATAATTTTAGCAAGGAGGTAATATAAAAGGGGATCTTTATTTTGAAAGCCTTTACAGGGGCAGCCATGGAAAGATGGCCACAAAAGCCCACTCCCTCCAGGGGTAAGTACATATTTATAGGCTTTAGGAAACTAGCATAATTGATTAAAAGCACCAATTAGGAGGACAAGTGGTGATGCAACTCCCCCCCAGGTCAAGCCCCTTCTCTGGAGCCCCACCCCTCAGCACTGGCTGTACTTTCTTTATGAAAATGTATCTCAAAGAGTTCTCGGCCTTGGTTACCAGGAAGAACCAAGATAGGACAGGTGCCTTGTACCCCCCAGGGCTTGGAGCTCTGGAATTTGTTTTGTCTTTCTGCTTAGGGAAAGGTCCTGGAAAAGTACTGGGAAAACTAGCTACTAATACAATAGGCCACAGAGTTACAAATATATGTGCAAAGAGTACAGGGAACAAATAAAACAAAAAAAGGCAAAATCCAAATGGCATCTACCAGAGACTGAAATATTATAGTTTTTGACTTAAACATTTTCATGAAGGACTTTCAGAATTCTGTTACTTACCAGGCCAGATTTTCATATCTAGTATCACCTTGACAAGTTGTTCTTATGAAGAGTTTTTGGATACATTTTGAACTAGAGCTACATGTAAATTTTTAGAGCCAAATTTAAATAATGGTTACTAATTGTGTGGATAAGAGGTGTAAAAGAACAATTTAAATCACATCATTTTAATTTGTATCAACCTCTCTTTTGATCTCACACTCACTTTGAGATGAGCAAAGTAAGTCCCTGTCCATTTCCCCCGCAGGATAACAGAAACACAGGTTAGAGCTCCCCACTTGCTTTGTGCTTAATTGTACGTCTCAGTCACTCAGTTTTATTCACTCTCACCAATAAAAAAACTAAAATACAATTACAAAGGGCTTTGTGGCAGTGTAATGGTAAAGAAAGGAAAGGGGAAGAGGGGACAGTTATTGCTTTTAACACCCCAACAGAGGTCAAAAGTGGGAAAGAGTTGCTTTCAAAACCAATTTTATTTGACAGAAAAAGGCAACCCTCCCATAAACCTCCTATTAAGACAATCAAATCCATTCCCTGTGAAAGGAATGAGGGACATCTTTACAAACAAACTGTGCATCTGCTAGTAGATAAAACTAGCACTGAGAGATAAAAGAAACAATGGGAAGGATTCCACTGATTGATGAATTGAATTGATGCCGGAATGATTTTTGTCTTTTCTTTATGTACCTTTTACACAGTTCTCTGTATCCACAAGTATTAGAATGCATACTTGTAACCCTTCACTTAGTTCAGTGCTTAGTGTTTTGTAAGTGTTCTGCAGGCCCTGAGACTAAACACCCCAGAACTGCAGAGCCGGGGAGACCAAACATCCTACTATCTCAGGAAACCAAGGTCTCCTGACAGGAGGATTCTGTAAACTAGAGCTTAGCCCACCCCAACCCCATTATTGGGCTCCTTTGTTAGATATGCTAATGTGTAAAGTCTATAACTTGTGTATGTGATTGATGGTGGGTGTGCATTTTGCCACGCTGTCACCTGGGAGAAGTGGATGCATCAAACAGGATCCTGATTAAAATACTGAGGGATAGACCCCAAAACCCTCTTAACCGTGTCTAGCTTCATTTTTCATAACACCAGGAAAAGGCATCAGAATGAGACAGATTTGTCTTTACAAATAAACCAAAGGTCTGCTGATAAATAAAATTGAATACTGAGAGATGAAAGAAACAATCAGAAGATCCATAAATTCCATAGGAATTCCAGTAATTAGCACAAGGAATAGAAAAAGGGGGGGTATACATTGGAAGGGGGTCTTAGGCATTAGGCATTTTGGGAAGTCTGTACCTGTCAAGTACCTCAGCCAATGGGGAAAGAGGGACATTTGGCTGGGAAATTAGGATAAAAAAGAGGCTGCATCCTCTAAAAATTTGAGAGACCCCAGGGGAAATGCCCCATGGCCTCTCCCTTTATTTGAATAAAGTTACAGGACTCCTTTGACTCCTTTTTGGACATAAACCTCTGGTGTTTATGGATTACTTTTCCTGACACCTTGTCCTGGGTTAGCCTTTAATTCAGTTTTCTGATAAGAAGGAAACCAGGAAAAAGTCTCAAAAGTGACCTGTCTCACAGGAAGTATTACAGCTTCCTTTGTGGGAGACAAAACCAGTAACCAGCTAGTTTTGAGTATTGATGGGTATGCAGACCAATTATAAGTTGGACCGCCTTCAGAAAAAAACCCATATATAAACAGGGGACACCTGGGAAAAGCTGTCCCTTTTCCTGCTGCTTCCAGAGAAAGATGTTCCCCTGCTCTGTCTCTGGTAAGACTGTCCCCCCACACCCCCCAATGGGGGAGGGAGGCCTGGTGCTGCAGCACAGCTCAGCACGGTGGAGGGCCCAGGCCAGCCCCCTGTTGCTCACACAGGGCTGGGATGAAATGCAGCCCAGTGCAGGCAAGCTTCCATCTCACACAGGTGCTGAAACTCTGTACTTAAACAACCCTGGCTGTCGCCTGACATCACATGACCATCCGCAGGCCCGAAAGAGAGATTAACCCTTTCAGTGCACAGATGAAACCTACAGAAGATCAATCTCTCCTGAGGAGAGAGAGAGAGAAAAGAGTGAAGACACCTAAAGAGACATAAAATAGAAACTCTGAAGTCAGTGAAGGACGCCAAGCTGACACCCAGAAGGAAGAGCATGAGGAGATGCCTCAGCATTGAGGCTGAAACTTCTTCTGTAAAGCCATGGTGGTGGACTAAACTAAATATCCCTCTAACATGTGAAATGGCCTGAAGGGAGCATGTAATGTTCTAACTGCAGCCAGTGAACCAAGGCACCTGTGTAGAAATAAGTAGATTTTGAAGTAATTGCAGCCTGATGAGAAGCTTAAACAAAGTTGTAATCTAATCCCTTGCCCCAGGGATGGTGAAAGAAGACCAATGCTGCCAGCTATAGAAGAAAAAAAGACTTTGCTGCTATGGTAGAATGGCTCATCCTTAAAAGTGTATCCCATGGGCCACCATAGCCCACCAAAATAGCTGTGGGAAGGCTACTAACATGGGAGGGACTTTCCACATTGCAAGCAGATTTTTCCTCCCGGGTGGCTGCTTGTTGTGAGGCTGGAGCCACGAGAAAACTATTTTTTGTAGCAAAAACTCCAGAGTAAAGCAGGACAAAACTCCTCTACCTAAGTGAACTGAAGAAAGACTATTTTAGAAGTGGCAAAATGACTGAAAGTTCAAAGTGTTGTCTTTTTATGTTGCCAGTGGGAAAGAGATTAAGAGGTGGGGGGAGGAAAAGTGTTCTGAAGATTGTATTCTGTTGATTCTTCTTATTATTTTTTTATTTTAGGTTTGTTAATAAACTTTCTTTATATTCTTTGAAGTCTGAGCCTGCTTTGTCTACTCCTAATCCTTATCTTGATGCCTTTTCCTGGTCTTAGGAAATGAAAGCCAGACACGGTTAGAGGGTTGGGGTCTTTTATCTCAGTATTTTAATAGGATCTCATTTGATGCATCACTTCACCCAATTGAAACGCGTCACTGTCCTGGGTTGGCCATATGACCTGTTTGTATCCCCAATCGTCCTCTTGCTTATGCTGGACATTAAGTTCTGCAGCTTTAAGTTGGTCCAAGGAAGACAGTGAGAGTGAAGGTGGAGGAAAAAAAAACACTCGCCGTTTGTCTGCAGGATACTACGAACCAAGGCCGAGAGAGCGGAGAGGCTGCATTCCAGCAGACAGCGTTATCTCTTTTTTCTTTTTTTTACTCACTCGGTTGTGGGGGGTGCTGCCCGAGCTCACAGCGGAGGGTTTTTTCCTCGGATTTTTCCCGGCTTTTTGCAGGGAGAGACTTTGTTTCTTTTGCTGGATATTTTTTCTTTTTTTTCCTCTTCCTGGGACTGGTTGGCATCGCGTGGGTCCAGGACACCAGGGAACCCCCGGGGGGCCCCCCCCCCTCCTCGCCGACTTCTACAGCCGGGCCTGGCAATCGGCCCCCCCACTGGAGAACTGAACCGGACTCAGACGGACTCTGAATCTACCATCTCTTCAGAGGAAGGAGAGGTTTCATTGTCTTCATATTATCCAAATTTTCCCTATACTTGTAAATATTCTATTTGTTAAATAAATAGTTTTTTCCACTTTTCTCTAAGGAAATTCTTCCCGGACCAGTAGGGGGAGGGGCGATTGGAATCGGCTCTTCCTAGAGGAGACCCCCCAGAGGTTTCCTCCTAAATATTTGCCCTAAACCAGGACAGTCACAATGCACACCTACTGTCAATCACATATACAAGTTTTAGACCTTACACATTAACATATCTAACAAAGGGGCCGAATAAGAGGGCTGGGGTAGGCCAACCTCTAGTTTACAGAATCTGTCCTACTTAGGGGACCTTGGCTTCTCAAGATAGCAGAATTTTTTGTCTCCCTGGCTGTACAGTTCTGGAGTGTTTAGTCTCCTTGCCTACAGGAAACTAAAACCAGGCTAAGCTATCAGACTCAAAGAATTTCAAGTATGCATGCTAATACTTGTGGATACATAGAACTGTGTAAAAAGTATATAAAAGAAAAAGCAAAAATCATTTTGGCATCAATTTCAAAGCCAAAATTGAGTAAATTTTGATAGATGTGCTAGCTTTTGGCCAGAGACTCGGATTGGCGAACTCAAACCACTACACACCTGTAATAATTCTAGTATTTCCTCATTTACTGCCTTATACAACAGTGATTCTTGGAGCATATATATTGCCTGTTCCTCAGAGATTCCTTCTTCTCAACTAAGTTGGTTTAATTCCTTCCTGCAGAGTACACTATGTGGTCTAACAGAAAAGTCACCAAAAGTTTTGTCCTTCTGGCAGCCTGGACAAAACCAATAAATCCTCTCCTTTGTGTCAAATCTGCCCGCAAACCCACACCGTCTACAAAAGATGCGTAGGAATATCAGATGGCATTCCCCACATAACCCACAGAATGAAGGGGACACTCCTTCCTCTGCCCCCTCCACCACCACAGCCAGGCTTTCCTCTACTGACATTTAACACAGACAGGGGATGGTGGCAGACATTTTGAAGCAAGTATAGATAAAGTAGATTGCAGGACAATAAAATTGCCAGTGCAATCCCTAACCCAAGTTCTGACCCCAACATAAATGCAGTTTGAGGAAACAGAGGCATGTAAGGTGACAAAGGCAATAACCAACAGAATAATAAAATAGAAAAAAATTATTGCTAAGACCACTCTGATACCAGCATCATACAAAAAGCAAGCCAAAGGTCATATAAGCTAAGCAATGTTAATTATCTTAAATAGGTGAAAAAAGTCATAACTTGTTATCAACAAAGTATGCAATTTTCCAAATTTCTGCAAAGAAGGGCCCAATGTGGCACTCCTTCTCAGGGGCTCAATACCCCACTCCCCGCATATGTTTTAAAAGGTGCTAGTAACCCAATATACCCATATCCAGTGTGTGGCTTACAGAGTGTATTACTTTGACTAGTCAGGTTACAACCAGGTAAAGGGTGCTTTAAAGTTTGCATACCTTAATGTCAGGATCTTGTCCGTCCCCACAATAATCCCCCGGAGCACAGGTGGTCTATCTGGGGATGTCTCCAGAGGCACCTGCTGGACCGTCCCGGCATCAGAGGGTACCACAGCTGGGCAGAGTTTCTCCTGGCTGGCTTGCCAAACTGATTCAAAGGAATCTACGCCACAGTAAGGTACTGTAAAGTAAAGCACACCTTTATTGGCCCGGCCAGGGGGAGCATGTGGCATGCAGGGGGCTAACACCACACCTCCATGTGCATCTCTGCCATGCTCATCTTACAGAGCATGTATACATTTACAAGTTTGGCATCCGCCCTGTTTGTTCGTTTATCTAAAAGTTACAGTCTTAAAGGACTGGGGTCTTACATAACTTGTGGTTTTCTTATCTTGTGGTTACAAACACAGCAGTCTGCTCTTATTTAATACATTCATCACACCTGTTTTGCTAATGCTTACTTAATTTTAATATTGCACACTTTACTGCTATATTAGTAATACTTCATCTATAATTGAGCATTATGTTCCTATTCTTTTATTACATTTTTCTATCTTTTGTGACAGTTCTTCTATTTGTCATAAACATGGCAGTTTGTATGCGTCTTCCTTCTTATCGCTTAGCCCACAAGGGTTAAGTCCTTGTCCTGCAGAAAAAAGTGGTTAGCTAAACCCATTAGCTTGCATTCCTTTCTCTTATCATCTTAGTCCATTTGGTTTTGTTTTTCTCCAAGAGCAGTTAGAGTTAGGCATAGCACCTACTATTTGCTTATCGTTGTAGCCCCTTCTGGGCTTCTTGTTTTGCAGAAGTGGTTCTCTGCCTTTTCTTCAAAATCTGCAGTCTAATACAGGGCCAGCTGCAGGTCTTTTGTATCCCCTGCTTCCAGGAAAGGGAAAACAGGGTGGCACTGTTCCTACACTTCCTCCTGGGTCATTATGGAGCCAGGATGGAGGATTTAGGTTTGTCTGCTTACTACTCAGGACTTCAGGGGGTTTCTCTATGGTGAGGAGTGCCAAGGCCAGGTGTGAGAGTGCAGGACTGACGGCACGGGTTGGGGGCCTGTGAGGGAGGTGAGGGATGGAGCCGAGGCTGTGGGGCAGCTGGGGCTCAGCACCGGGTGGTGCCCGACACTGCCACCCCCATGGGCATGGATGGCAGTGGCTCCCTGGCCCCCATGAGGTTGCTGGACGTCTTGTCTGTCTGCCCATCTGTCGTGGTTTGACACTGGCCCAACATCAGGCACCCATGAGAGTCACTCACTCACCCTCTCCTGCTACAGCTGGGCAGAGAAGGGGAAAAAATATTAACAAAGGCTTCATAAGTGAGATAAGGACCAGGAGGAATATTTCAAGGGCAAAGCAGGCTCAACTGCAGTGTCAAAGTGAATTTATTACTAACAGAATCAGAGGAGGATAATGAGAAGTAAAATAAGCCCTTAAAACACCATTTCTTCTCCAGCTCCTCCCTCCTTGATGTTGTGGTTACTAACTCCACACTCCCCCATGTTGTTTTAAGTGGTCTCCCCCCCCCCACCACTGAACCCTGTCCGAGCTTGTGGTACTGGGAGAGCAGCCCAGGGGCCTGGACAGGTGTGCTGGGGAGGGGGGGTGTCTGGAGACTGAAGCAGGACAGGGACCGGCCTTGGTACATGGTGTAAGATACAATCTGTCACCAAAGCCTGGCCTGATATAAGAAGGGATTTTGTATGGGTCTCCAGGGAGGAGAGTGATTTTGCAGAGTTTAGTGGTTGTGGGAGGGTAGGAGGCCACAGACAGCAGAAGCATGGGCTGGAGAGGTGGGAGAGTGGGCCCTTGCAGGAGTTGGTTAAAAAAGCATATCAGGTATATGTAAGAAAGGATGAGGAAAAGGTAAAGGTACAGGCAAGGATAATGGCAGAGTTTTTAATCACTGTGCCATTTGGAAAAAAAAAAAAAAAAAGAGAGAGCATTAGAAATGGATTGTTAAGGATGTCAGGATCTCCTATTGTACCGGGGGCTCACCACACTGGAGCCCTTGACAACATGCAGGGTGGGTCTGAACCAAGAAGTGTGTTTCCTAGTGAGAGAAACGAGCCCTGTCACTTTATTCGAATAAAGGGAGAGGCCATGGGGTATTTCCCCTGGGGTCTCTCAAATTTTTGGAGGACACAGCCTCCCTTTTATCCTAATTTCCTGGCCGCATTTCCCTTCTCTCTTTCCCCATTGGCTGAGGTATTTGAGAAGCACAGACTTTCTGAAAACACCTAATAGCTAAGACCCCCCTCTAATGTATAATGCCCCCCCTTTTTGTCTTTCCCTTGTGTCACTCAGTGGAATTCCTTATGGAATGTATGGATCTTCTCATTGTTCCTTTCATCTTTCAATAATCAGTTTTATTTATCTGCAGACCTTTGGTTTGTTTGTAAATGCAAATTTCCCTCGTTCCATTCATCAATCAGTGGAATCCCCCCATTGTTTCTCTTATCTCTCAGTGCTAGTTTTATCTACTGGCAAGACCCACAGTTTGTTTGTGAAGACAAGTTCCTTATTCCTTTCAATCCCTATTCTTTTGTTTTAATAATTGTCTTCACAAACTTTATTTATTATTGACTTAATTTTTTGCTCTTGGGTCTTTTTTGTTTTTGCTATTATTTGCAGCGACATAAGTTTTTGTCCTTTTGCAGCCATCTACGGATCGGCAGGTGTGGCTACAACTTGCATCCCTTTGATGACATGCTGAATAAGTTCCACTAAGCAGGGGACCATAAATGGTAAAAAGATGAGAGTTGCTACAGCACATAAGAGGGAAAAAAGCGTTTGTTTAACCCATAGTCCACTAGGTAACCACGAAAACATGTCCCATTCCCACCCTTTCCATGCCTGGACTGGTACATGAGCTATCTTTCTTATCCCTTTTGTTATTTGTTTCACCACTTTCCCGTTGTCATCTATTTGTAAGCAGCAGTTAGAGTCATTTAATTTGCCACACACTCTTCCTTCTGCTAATAGATAATCTAATACCATCCAATGATGAAATATTGCATTTCTCATTTGAGTGGATTGGTCAGCTAGAAGGTCAAGGGCTGTAGCAGTCTGGTTACTTATTATATCAAAGACAGCTTGCAACCAAATAATACAATTTAAATTGTAAATGGGTTCTCTGGCACCTGATATTAATTCATTAGGATTCCAAGT
>JAHLSL010000092.1:778513-799322 GCA_025920805.1 Petroica traversi
TATTTTATCTTTCCTTTTTGTACTAGGGTCTGTATCCCAGTTAGCTAATTTAATTCCCAGGGGGCTGTCTTGGGGTATTTCTGGGAGTACTTTCTGCATGCCCTAGCAACCCCCTTAAATATTTCCTATGATAACTAACCCTCCTTCCAAAGATGATGAGGAGGCCAGAGGTGGCTCCTGTGAGAAGCTCCTGGAAGCTTCCACCATGTCCAGTAGAGCCAATCCCTGGTGGCTTTAAAAATGGACATGCTACTGGCCAAAACCAGGCCAATGAGAGAAGCTGGTGATGCCTCTGTGATGACATATTTAAGAAGAAAAAAATAAAGTCAGAGGTTTTTGCTTCTAGTCAGAGAAGAGGAGTAGGTGAGAATATGTGAGGAAAACAACATGGCAACACCAATGTCAGTGGAGAAGGAGGGGGAGGAGGTGCACCAGGTGCCAGAGTTGAGATTCCCCTGTAGGCCATGGTGAAGACCATGGTGAAGCAGGCTGTCCCACTGCAGCCCATAGAGATCCATGGGGGATGCAGAGATGCACTTGCAGCCCCTGAGGGAGGTGCACATGCTGGAGGAGATAGATGCTGTTACGAATGAGCGGGGAGAGCTTAGACAAGTCCCTGCCTTGGCCCAGGTTTCTGGCAGTAGACAGCAACTTTATTTAGGTGGCCAACACCCCAAAACCCACTCTCTCTCACAAGTTCTTAAAATCGACAGATCAGACCTATTACAACATGAATTATTTTTTTAATAGACGCAAGGAAAAGACAGACATAAGGCTTTAACAGGCTTCTCACTACACAGGATAAACAAAAGAAACACTACTAGTAGGTTCATAAGAGAATGCACGATAATAAAGGTACCTATATTACACCTAGAGAAGAAATTAGGACCCAATGTCACCAATGAATGATAGTGGTGTGCAAAGAGTCTCCTAATTTCTCTCAGTCCCGGGGAAGTAGATTCACTCTCTCCCGAACCCTGCCCCATTGCTTCCCTTTCCCTCAGTATCCCATTGGCTCCTGACCCTCTCTCCCCTCCCCTCCCCTTTCCTTCCCCTCTCCCATTGGCCCCTGCTTTATGTCAATCAACCCTGTCTCCACCCCCAGCCCGCAGACTATTGGTCAATGATGCTCTGCACGCCCCTTAACTCCTGGGGACAAAACCCCCACGACTTCCTCTCCCTATGCCATTTGGATGCTGCTCCCTTTGAGATAATAAATATCTTGGAATCGCAGGCCAGATGGCCCCTCCTGCCTCTTCATCTCCAGGGACGCCTCAGAGTGTGTCAGTGGCTGCCTGAGTCCATCTGCAGGGGTCGGCCCGTGTTTGCATAGGTGCTGTGTGAAGCACCTCCTGAGTGGCTCCATTCGAGGGACACTGCAGGATCACGTGCGGCACTGGTCCATCAGACCACGGCACGCCGCATCAGAGGAGAGCTGCCCACACACTCAGAGTGTGTATAAGAGATTTCTGATTTTATGAAAATTATAGTGGACTTTAATAGTTTGTAAAAGTGCTTCTGTCATTCAGTCACAGATTTCTGCTTACCCTCTCCCACGCATTCAAGGCAGGATGTTTATTGCTGTCTAAGGATGTTTTCAGCCAAGATAATTCATCACAAGACAAACCGTTCTGGCCTGACCTAGCTGTGGGGGAAGTAGATAAGATTTTTGCTGTGTCAGGGGGTGAAAGGTCCTGTCACAGATGCCTGGAGGAGGCTGTGATCCTGTGGGAGACCCGATGGAGAGAAGGGACCCCTGCTTCCAAGCTGGAGCAGCCTGTCCTTGGAAGACTGTATGCCATGGAAGATTGACCCACGCCATGGCAGTTTTGAGAGGACTGTTTGCCTGTGAGAGGAATTTACATTGCAGCAGTTTTGGGAGGACTGCTACTCATGAGATTGGAGCCACATCAGAGAGCTTTGCTGAGAACTGTCTCCCGTGGGGAGGGATCCCATGATCGAACAGGGGAGCAACTTCTCTCCCTGAGCAGCAGAAAAAAACCTCGGGTGACAAACTGACCAAGATCCCTGTCCTCCCTGTGCTGTCGGTTAGAAGGAGGGAAGAGTTGGGGGAAGAAAAGGTGTTTTTAAGGGCTTATTTTGCTTCTCATTATCCTCCTCTGATTTTGTAAGTAAAAAATTCACTTTGTACCTTTAAGCTGAGTCTGTTTTGGCCCTGGAGTGTTTTCTCCCAGTCCTTAACTCATGAACCCTTCATTAACTTTTCCTCTCCTCTGTCCACCTGTAAAAAGGGGACGTGAGTTAGAGGCTTTCGTGAGTGCCTGGCATTTGACCAGTGTCAAACTGCAACACCGGGCTTGATCCCCTGGTTGTCCTTCATGTGCTGTGCACTCAGGATGATCTCTTTCATAACGTTGCTCAGAACTGAGGTTAGGCTGACAGGCCTGTAGTTCCCTGGATCACCCTTCCAACCCTTCTTGTAGATGGGCATTACATTTGCTAATTTCCAGTCAGATGGAACTTTTCCAGTAAACCAGGACTGCTGGTAGATGACTGAGAGTGGTTTGGCTAGTTCTTTTGCCAGTTCCCTCATTACTCTGGGGTGAATTCCATCAGGGCCAATAGACTTGTGAGTATGATTCTGGGGGCTTCACTCAGCTCCCTGTCCCTAACTTCCAGCTCTGGGGGCTGGATGTCCTGAGGACAGCTGGTCATGATATTAAAGACTGAGGTGATGGGATGGCCTATGTGACACCAGGTATGCTGGCATCAGATGGGATTCACCTTTTTCAAAGGGAGAGGAGACACTTATCTCAGTAGCTAGTGAGACTCATTGATAGAGCTTTAAACTAGGTGCAACAGGGGACTGGGATAAAATCAGGTTTGCCCTTGGCAAACTGGAATGACATGCCAAAGTTAGAGGGATGGAGTGCTAATGATGGAACTTTGCCACTTACTCTGAGACGTTCCGGCCACATGGGAGCACACTTGAAGCCTTATGAAGAACGGCTCCTGAGATAACAGGAGCCAACAGGGAAGCACCAGTGAAATACCTCAAAGGAATTAAGGGGTGTTCATCTAAGAAGGCTACACAGCCGGCAGCCCAGCTGAGGTGCCTTTACACCAATGTACATGGCATGGGACACAGTAGTGGGTTGACCTTGGCTGGATGCCGGGTGCCTACCAAGCCGCTCTATCACTCCCCAGTGTGACAGGGGAGAGAGAGAATAAGATGGAAAACAACTCAGAGGTTGAGATAAGGCAGTTTACTAAAGCAAAGAAAAAAAACAAGTGAAAATTTGAGCATGCTTAAGCAAAGGGGAAAAATTAATCTCTACTTCCCATCAGTGAGCGATGTTCAGACACTTCCCAGGAAGCAGGGCTTCCAGCACGACTAGTGGTTGCTCCCAAAGGCAAACATTGTAGAATAACAAATGCCTTCCCCCATTCCTTCTCTCTCCCTTAGCTTTTATATCTGAATTGACTTAATTTGGCAATCCTTGTAAAAGATAATAAAAAATGTTAGGTATCTTAGGAAATATTTAAGGGGGTTGCTAGGGCATGCAGGAAAAAAATTAGAGAAGCCGAAGCTAAGTTAGAACTTAATTTGGCAACTCTTGCAAAGAATAATAAAAATGTTTTTACAAATATATTAATGGCAAAAGGAAGGGTAAGGCCAACCTCTATTCTCTACTGGATGAGAGTGGGAATTTAGCAACTGCAGATGGGGAGATGGTGAAGGTGTTTAACGCCTTCTTTGCCTCAGTCTTGTCACACTGAAATAGTTCATGCCTCAAACATTAATATAAAGTTTTGCTCGTTATAACAAAAACTGTATAAAGGAGCTACAACCAAAGAAGCCTCCTTGAAGAGGCCTGACAGGGACTTTGGACTGTAAGTCAAACTACTGAGATTAGATAAAGGGAAAACCCATTCTTTCATCAACCTCAGGCCCAGGGAGAAACAAACAAGTAAACAAAGAAAGGAATGTGAGCCAAACCCAGCAGCTGTGCTAAGAATCATCCCTGGTCAAGTTTGGGGTGGGGAAGACCACAGCCCACAGAAGCCAGGTTTACACAGACTCCCCCCTGAAATGAGATTGGGGGGGAGGAGGTTTCAGGTGTAACCTCTGCTCAGGGGCAGCGAAAACCCATCCTCCCTTTTACACAAACTGGCCCAGCTGTGGAGCTCCCCAGCCCTGGGAAGGCTGCATCCATGGGACATTCATGTGGGAGGCAGCTGAGGGGGTGCCTTAATCCATCAAAGGGTCACTGAAATGCACCCAGCCCAGAACCATTCCTGAAGTCTGCACCTCAGTACTGCACATGATGCAACAAACCCAGTCTGTTGTAAGAGACTGCCTCCCCCTCCCCCAAGGGAACGTGCCTGTCCATTGCTACCTGGCTCAAGGGTATATAAACCCATCAGATTCCATGCTTTTCAAGGGGACCTTCACCACCAAGAAGACCAGCTGGCAGATCAACGGAGCATCATTGGGATACACGGAGTGGTGATATTTTCCTTATTGTGTCCCTATTACTCTCTTTCTGTCCCCTCCACCTATTTTCTATTTCTTTCTCTCTCTGTCTCTCTTCCCCTCCCCCCCCCCCCCCCCCCCATATTTACTATCAAATAAAACCCTTACTGTTGTCACTGGCATATGGTCTTGTTTGCACCTTAATTTGGGCAGAGGTATTTCTAAGAAGTTTAGTAATAGAGTCCTGACAGGTCTTTAGCGGAAAGGCGGCTTGTCCTCATCTGATGCCGTTTGGGTGTTGCCTTTTTATAATATATGTTCCCTGTACTCCTTGCACATATATTTGTATCTCTGTAGCCTATTGTATTAGTAGCTAGTTTTTCCATTACTTTTCTATGGCCTTTCCCTAAGCAGAAAGACAAAACAAATTCCAGAGCTCCAAGCCCTGGGAGGTATAAGACCCCTGTCCTATCTTGGTTCTTCCTGGTAACCAAGGCTGAGAACAACTCTTTGAGATAGATTTTCATAAACAAAGTACAGCCAGTGCTGGAGGGGGGGGGTGGGGGGGGGGGGGGGGGGAAAGCGGAGCGCTGCGGGGGGGGCGGGTGCTCCAGAGAAGGGGCTTGACCTGGCGGGGGGAGATTGAATCACCACTTGTCCTCCTAATTGGTGCTTTTAATCAATTATGCTAATTTCATAAAACCTAGAAATATGTATTCACTCCTAGAGGGGGTGGGCTTTTGTGGACATCTTTCCATGACTGCCCCTGAAGGCTTTCACAATAAAGATCCCCTTTTATATTACCTCCTTACTAAAATGATCTTGAGTTTCTTTTCCAGGTTGGGGAAAAGGCAGCACTCAGGACAACTGTCCTTCTGGGCTGGTAGATGGTGTCACCGAACAGAATGGTCCCCCTGTTATCCAGGAGGAGGCAGGCAGAGAACTGCTGAGCCTCTTGGATAGTCATAAATCTATGGGACCAGATAGGATCCATCCCAGGGTGATGAGGGAGCTGGCAGATGAGCTTGCAAAGCCACTCTCCATCATTTACCAACAGTTCCGGCTCAGTGGTGAGGTTCCAGATGACTGGAAGCTGGCCAATGTGACACTCATTCACAAAAAGGGTAGGAAGGAGGATCCTGGTAATTACAGTCCAGTCAGCCTGACCTCAGCACCAGGTAAGGTTACGGAACAGTTTATAATGACTGCCATCATGCAGCACCTGAAGGATGGCGAGGGGATCAGACCCAGCCAGCATGGGTTTAGGAGGGGTAGGTCATGTTTGACCAACTTGGTCTTCTTTTATGACCAGGTGACCTGCCTGGTGGATGTGGGAAAGGCTGTGGATGTTGTCTATTTGGACTTCAGCAAGGCCTTTGACACTGTCTCCCACAGCATACTCCTGGAAAAGCTGGCAGGCCAGGGCTTGGACAGGAGCACTTTTCGCTGGGTCAAGAACTGGCTGGATGGCTGGGCTCAGAGAGTGCTGGTGAACGGTGCTGCGTCCAGCTGACAACCAGTCACTAATGGTGTTCCTCAGGGGTCTGTGCTGGGGCCAGTTCTGTTCAATATCTTCATTGATGCCATGGATGAGGGCATTGAGTCTTTCATTAGTAAATTTGTAGACGAGACTAAGCTGTGATCATGTGTTGATCTGTTGGAAGGTAGGAGGGCTCTGCAGAGGGACCTGGACAGGCTGGATAGATGGGCAGAGTCCAACAGGATGAAGTTCAATAAGTCCAAGTGCCGAGTCCTGCATTTTGGCCACAATAACCCCCTGCAATGCTATAAGCTGGGGACAGAGTGGCTGGACAGTGCCCAGGCAGAAAGGGACCTGGGGGTACTGGTGGACAGCTGACTGAACATGAGCCAGCAGTGTGTCCTGGTGGCCAAAAAGGCCAATGGTATCCTGGCCTGTATCAGAAATGGTATGGCCAGCAGGACCAGGGAAGTCATTCTTCCCTTGTACTCGGCACTGGTGAGGCCACACGTTGAGTACTGTGCCCAGTTCTGGGCCTCTCAGTTTAGGAAGGACGTTGAGACACTTGAGCATGTCCAGAGGAGGACAACAAGGTTGGTGAAGGGCTTGGTACACACGTCCTGTGAGGAATGATTGAGGGAGCTGGGGTTGTTTAGCCTGGAGAAAAGGAGACTCAGAGGTGACCTTATCACTCTCTACAACTTCCTGAAGGGTAATTGTAGTCAGGTGGGGGTTGGTCTCTTTTTCCAGGCAATAACTGACAGAATGAGAGGACACAGTCTCAAGCTGTCCCAAGGAAAATATAGGTTGGATATTAGGAAAAAGTTTTTTACAGAAATAGTGGTCTAGCACTGGAATTTTCTTCCTTGGGAGGTGGTGTAGTTACCATCCCTGGATCTGTTTAAAAAGAGATTGGATGTGGCACTCGGTGCCATGGTTTAGTGGAGGTATTAGGGCATGGGTTGGACTTGATGATCTTGAAGGTCTCTTCCAACATAGTGATTCTGTGAATCTGTGAATAGGAAAGCTCCCTTTTGGCTCCAGAGCATATCTGTCAGTCCAGTTTGCCTTGAAGTCTTTGCTTAAATCCAGTGGCCAGCCAGTACAGTTATTTCCAGGTTGGAGTGTATTTTGTATGAGAAGAGGCTGATGGATATGGGTTTATTTAGTCTGGGGATGAGAAAATTATTGGAGGAACTAATTTATATATCCTATTCCCTAAAGGTATCTTCTCAGAGGTAGCCAGGGAAAGTATAGGAGGTGACATTCAGAAGTCCCAGTAAGTGTTTTCATGATGAGTGTAGCACTTAAGCACTAAAGGAGGTTGCCCTGGGAGCTTGTGGAATGTCCATCCTAGGAAATATTTTAAAAGCCTGGAACATCCTGCTGTAACTTCAAAGGTAGCCCTGTTTTGAGCAAGAGGTTGGACTTGGATGATCCCCAGAAGTCCCTTTGAAGCTATATTTTCTATGATTCTAAGTCTTGGTTGCTTTTGTTTACTAAGAATAATTCTTCTTCAGTTGCCACCAACACAACTTCTTAAGTAATTGTTATGATATGATAATTTTTTCTTGTTTTCATTAATTATTTTGAACAGCTTTACCTTTGTTTTTTTTTTGCAAGATGACAGTTCAGATGGCGTCTGTATAGTTGTTTGTGACTGGATCTTTTGTATGGTCCTTAAATTAGTAAAATATCCAAGTTTAATGGTGACTAATGTAATCAAGATTTTTAAAGTACATCATTTATGAATACTTGAATGCAAATCTAATGCAGTCACCAAACAAATGGCAAGTTGCCAGCATGGCTTTTTGTCTATGTATGAGGATTTTTCTTTTATTGGAAAACTTTTTAGTAAATGAGCCCTCAGGCTGAGATGGAATTGATATATATAAAACAGCAATTTAACCTGTAATTAATTTCGGAAACTTTTTTTTCCATCTTTATGGTAGTATTATGACCCTGTTTTCCAGGGACTACAAGAGAGTTGGGGAGTTCTTTAATATTTATTTTATAAGAATTACTAAATAACAAATTTTAAGGAATTTGATTTTTTTAAATGATTTAAAATTTGTTTTTTGCCAGAAGTGAAAATCTGAATAAAAAAACCTGGGGTATATATTCAGTAGTTCATTTGTTATTGCAGTGTTATTTTCTAACATACTTACAAAATATTTTTGAAATTTAAATGCATAATCATCTACAATGAGGAAATAGGGACAGTTAAGGTTAATTAAAGCAGTTAGGAGAGAAATGGCTTAAACTGAAGTAACCTCAACATTAAAAGATAGCTATAGTATTCAACTAATATAAATCTGCCTGAGCTCAGTCGTTCTTGTTCCAGCATTTCAGAAAATGATTCCTAAGTATCGATTATGTGAAATAGATAAAAATGGTAACTACAGTACATAAGGAATAGCTACCTTAATAACATAACAGTGCATTAAAAATAAAATCTTCTCTTAGCCTGCAATAGGCACAGAAACATTTAGTGATTATGTCACAAAAATGGGAAATAAAGTCTCTAAACAGTTTGTTAGGTTAGAAAGTCAACATAACTTTTTTCAGTGCTGAGGTACATGGGGATTGCTCCACAAAATATGCATATCAGTTATCAAACATTTGACTATTTATATGTTTTGGCAAACAAAGGAATTAATGTTCATTGGTTACAAGTTACATAGTTCTCTTACTAATTAGCATTCTATCTTCTATTGGTTAGTGATTGTTAAAAATTAGTTCACAAGCTAAAATTTTAGGAGAATAATTTTGAACATTTATTAGTAGAACAAAGGCAAAACCAGCACTGGGCGCATAGCAATATCTGCTAGAGGTGCGGTTTTCAGTCATTTTACAATGTGTTTAAGTACTTTCTTCAACTGTTACATATTCATTAAGCTCAGAAGAAAATTTACACTTCACACACACGCCCTCTCTCCCTGGTCCCTGCCCCCCTCCCGCCAGCCTGACGCCTTCCCATTCCTGGATGGTGTCAGAATTGAAGGCTGGGATCTCCTTCTCCTCTGATGTTTCTTCAGTTTCTTTGGGAGGTGTAAGTTGAGATAACTGAAGGCAAGTGGTGTTATCTTCTTAGTTTCTTTTAAGATGCCTTGATCCTTGGCTCTGTAATTCATCAACTCAAAAGACATAGCTATATATTTATGACTACATTTCTCAATATATCAGCTGTCTCGAGGTTATAATTTTAATCTTGTTTCTACTTAGCTACATTTTATGACAACACTATTTCTACATAGTACATTATTACTAGCAGTGTGAAAGCCAACATTTATAATTTACTAATTTATTACAGTGATTGTCTTGCTTCACATGCTAATTAGTCCACATGCTCAGTTTCTCTCTTCCTTTGGGTCTGTGGGTTCCTTGGGTTGGTAGCCTGTGGGTCAGTGGTTGCAGATTCCCCTACCAGAATTACCTTTTACCCACTTGGAGATTATTTCAGCACAATTATTTAGTTGGTTTTCCTATTTTTGTTCTGATCTGTCTGACTACATCAATTTTGTTTTGCTAATGAGTAGGTTCAGGGATGAAGACACAGACATAGACACAGACACAGACATAGACAAAGACAGAGACACCAACTTAAAGAATAGTGCAATTTACAATAATGCAAAACTGCAAAGAATCACAAAAGGATAAGCTAAGCAATGAATGTAATCATTAACACAGAATTACAAAACATAAGGTAAGCAATGCACCTAATCATTACTACAAAAGAATGCCTATAGTGATTGTTCTGGGTTTACCATATGATCTTTGTATCCTCAATCGTCCCTCCTGCTTATGCTGGATATTAACCTCTGCAGCTTTAAGTTAGGCCCAGAGAGACAGAAAGAGTGAAAGGGGAGAAAAAAAAAACACGCGCCGTTTGTCTGCAGGAGTTACACCTTACTCCCCCAGAAAATCCTTGGGAGATTGCATTCCAGTGGGACAGCTATCTCTCTCTCTCGGTCTGTGTGCTCTGGGAGCTCATAGCAGAGGGTTTCCTTGGATCTCCCGGCTTTTGCAGGGAGAGACTTTGTTTCTTTTGCTGTTTTTTTCTTCCTCCTGGGACTGGTCAGCATCTTGGTGGTCCAAGACATCAGGAAAATCCCCCCCCCCCCCCCCCCCCCCCTCATTTCTGCAGCCGGGCCTGGCCATCGGCCCCAGCCGCTGGAGGGACTGAGACTGACCCAGCCACACCCACAGACAGACTCTGGTTTACCATCTCTTCAGAGGAAGGAGAGGTTTCATTGTTTCATATTATCCATATTTTCTATGCTTGTGAATATTCTATTTGTTAAATAAATAGTTTTTTCCACTCTTCTCTAAGGAAATTTTTCCCGAACCTGTTTGGGGGAGGGGTGGTTGGAATCGACTTTTCTAAAGGAGACCCCTCCCCACAGAGGTTTCCTCCTAAATTTTGCCCTAAACCAGGACAGTGATTAAGAAAAATACATCACCAATTACTCTAACTCTGTACCATCATCCAAGTCCATACACTAATTGAGGGAAGCTGTCACAGTGAAGGACTGAAGAACCACACCTGGTAACTAAGAAGTCCTGCAGTGTCCACCTTTGTAGGCCTTAGGCTTCCCAACTTTGCTGTGAGAGTATCCCAGCTTTTATACTGTTAAACAAACATGCTGACATAAGTTCTAGTGTGGGAACTTCTGATTCTCCTGTTGGCTTTCTCCCAAAGCCTGACCAGGGCTCAAGGAGGAACCAAGGGAGTTTTGTCTTTGATCCTACGCACCCAAAAAAGGCTAGATGTGGCCTTGTCTGGTTTCTGGATATAGGAAGGTAAATACATGTTGTGAAAAACGAGGTCCTGTCTCCTGTTGAAATTTAAAGTTTTAATAAAAGACAATACGGGACAAGAGAGAGCAAAAGGTTACAACGCCCAGGATGCTGGGTACCCTTGGCACTGAGCCAAGAGCATGCCTGCTATGGTGAGAGACTTTGTACGCTTTTCTTATTGCATCAGCCTATTGCATATTCATAGATAACTATGCATATTCAGACTTTTCCCCAAACTGTTTTACATGTTCCAGGAACTCGTTAGCATGGCTCCTCCTTGGGTCCGCCTTTTTAGAGTATGCGTGGTTCTTTTGGAGAGTTCAGTATCTTCCTTTGTCCATCAGTTTCCAGCAGATGGTTGTTGTTGATAGAGATGTCCTGTGGTCGGTGCTTGTCACGCCTGTGTTTATCTAACTAAGCAGGTGGTTTATTGTAAGTTAGGCACATTTTAACACCGCTATATGAGTTATTTTTCAACTATATCTAAGTTAGAACAAAGAAAAAAGCATTTGCTAATCATTATATTTTTGTAACAAAAGCTACTTCTATAATGATTAACATTATATACATGATATTCATTCTGACACTTGCAAAAAGCCAATATTATAATATGTATTTATCACAATGTTTTGCCAATGAACGGATACATATAACGTTTCATTAATAAAAAAATATATATCAAATTTGGTTGGAAGCTTCATCTACAGGTCAACTTTGGCTCAGGGCCTGTTCTTCAGGTCTTAGTAGTTCAGTGGTGCATATTCCTTGCCATTTAGGGGGTAGAGCCTTTCTAGCTTGATTTCCACAGAGCCAGTAATATCCCACATTGTCTGCAATAGGCCACCAATGCGTGTCTAAAATGACCCTTTCTGTTACATCTAAATATGAGCGACTGTCTTGGGATGGTTTTCTATTCCCTGATCGTCTGTTCTATGCCCAGAAATGATTGATGTGGCTTTAAGGTGGGTCCGGGGGAGCTTCTCCAAAGCTTCACTTCTCAGAGTTTCTGTGATGCCGTGCGGACTGCACTACTTTGTTGCTTAGCTAGCTTTGTTTCTTTTAGCTTATGCAAGAAAGTTTTTTTTCCCTTTCCCTGGCCTTGGAGACTGCAACACCAATTCTTCTGCCATTTTTTCCCCTGAACTGTTCAGTTTGGTTTTGGTCCAAGATCAGAGAGTCAACAGGAGAAGCATCCACCGGGGACTGGCAGAGAGCCCAGGGGCCGCTCTGTCCCAGCCCCAGACCTCGGAAGGGCCAAATCAACAAGAGGAAGGACACCAAAATCCACCAGCTTCATCCGCTGTGAAGAGGAGACCAACATCAGAGATTCACCAGGTTCCCATCTGTTTTTGCTTGAGCTGCTGCGTGAACCTTTTGGGTTTTTTTCTTCCCTGAGGCAGAGGCCGGTGCCATTTTGCTTCTCCCTGTCACATGGCAGGCCGTTATTTTTTTTTTTTTCTTTCCCTGGCATTTTGGGGGTTTTTTTGTTCCGGTGTGGGTGGGGGGCATTTATTCATTTTTTTCCATGCCATACGGGCACTCTGTCAATAAATGGTCAGGTTTTTTTCTTTCATCCACTAATATTCATTTCTTATTGGCAGAAAGGGATTGCTGAAACCCTTTTCTTTAGAGGAAACACTCCTTTTGGAGTGGTTTTCTCCTAAACTTGTCTCTAAACTGAGACAGTGGCACTTGGGATAATCCCCTACCACTATTCCTTGATTACACTCAAGTAACTCCAGTTTTTGGTATGCAGCTACTCCTGGTCCCTTTAGGCATCTTTGAACACAGGAGGTCTCAATTACTGCTATTTCTACTGTCAGGATTCGTTATCTATGCAGATTTGGGCTGCCTTTCCTTCCAAAAGGAGCACAACTCCAGCTGGAGAAAGACCACTGTTTAGCATTAGAATTCCCATAATCCAAATACTTTCATCTGAATGAGTGGGAAACTGAAAACAAATCCAGCAGTTACTGCAGTTTGTTATCAGTGCCATGGCTTGCATTAGCTTTAGGTGTGAATTTCTGTTCCAAGGGTCAGGTAGTATTTGTTCTGTGTGTGATGTTAGAGTGGTGCTAGGGAAAAGGACACCACTCTGCTTTCTTTTATAATCAGTAGTTGCAAGGTCTTGTTAGAATGGCTGAATAATCCAAGTGTAAACAGCTATGCTATGATATTAGGCATTGTTCTATAAACATAAAAAGTTAGACCGTGTAATGACTGTCATTTTAGAGTTTCTGATTCTGTTGCAGTTTAAGCTACAGTGGATTTGTTAGCTACTGTGCTGTCCAGTATAATTGCTCTGTGTCCAGAACTGGCTTTATTCACTTATAGGAGTCCAGGAGTCTCCATCAGTAGCCTTCACAGCCATGTAGGTAGTCAACAGTCCTTCCCACTGCTGCTTGAGGGGCTCCTTGTCTCACGTCCAGATATTGATTTACCAAAATATGGGTATTGATCTAATATCAATACCTAACTAGAGATGGACAAAGACTCTCTAACAGAGTTGTTAGAAAGTGTAAGTTTATTTCAGTGCTGGGCTGCTGCGTGGGATAGCTCGCACAAAACAATCCAAGGTCTACTTCTTTGCAAGGGGTTTTGAATATTCAAAAAACAAACACACATTAATCATATTAATACCTCCCATTTCCTGCTCCATATGGTAATTAGCTGAATAGTTATTAAGCATGCGGGGTTTGTTCTTTAAATTGAGTCGGTGGTCGCATAATTTGAGGGGAGGGCGAGAATGATGAAGTAAAACTCGTCTTCCTCTCTTTGTCCTTTCTGCCTTTCTGTATTTTGACAATACAAATTGCTTTTGGGAAAACTTCCAGTTCTTTTTATTCTCTCCTATTTAAATGGGTCTTTTAGGTAGAGCGGTTAGTAATTGCTGTTTCTCATTATAAGTACAGCTGAACAAATATAAAATGACAAGCAACCAGTTACCTACACCTTAAGGCTTACTTCTAACTCAGTTTTTTGGCTAAACATTAATTCTTTAATTAACTCTAGCTGGGTTTGCTTACTTTAGCTAGTTTCGGCTATACTAACTTTGCTTAAAATCCTAATTTTTAAAGCTCCACATTTCAATATACCCCCAGTTTTCTGTATTCTCAGGATGTACATGAACATCCAAGATTATTAGAGAAACTAAACCAACAGAACTTGTGCAAGGATAAAGGTGTCTCTTCCACAGAGAGTTACAGCAGCCATTTCATCTCTGGCCTCTAGTTGCAAACAAAGCGCTATACTCACTACCACCAGATGATAGCAGTGTGAGAGCAGATTGTAAAGCTTCATTGAGTAACCTTTGTTTTGTTGAGAGCATAAAACAAACTTGTACAAAGATGAGTAGTTTAGAATGTGGGAAATATCCATCGGAACTGATTATGTGTTACTGGTCATTAGAATCAATAGCCACCCAGGCTATTGGTCCTCGACTGTCCATCAGTCATAGGTGATGCCTAAAGATTTTTGCTTTTTATGGATTTTTAATATATTTGTAGCTCTGTGGAGTGCTATTGCATAGTTATGTAGCTCCTAGTATTTTTCCTACCCTTTGTCTTAGATTTCAGAACAATAAGCTAACCTTCTAACACATGCCTGAAATACTGTTTAGTCTTATTTTCAAGAAGAGGACCTACAAGAAGAACATTTTGTTTTCCAGTCAGAATCTGAAAAGATATAACAAGAAAATGAGGCAAAGAAGCCAGGGACCAACACCAATGGCGAAGTACCAGGGGAAAAATTACCTAACCAACTGCTCTTCTAATTGGACAATATTTGTTAGATATGATAATTTCTTAAACATATAAAATTGTAGAAATCCGGTGCTGGGTGTGCCCATGACCACTGGCACACCTGGAAGCTTCCAAATAAAGGTCTGCTTTTTTTTTTTACTATTTTAACACTGTTCCAAGGGTTTTTCTCTTTTGATATCAGGCAACATAGGTACTATCCTGATTGCGGTAATTTGACCATGACTGGTTGGCCCACCTTTAGGCTTTCTTGAAAAACCTCAGTTTTACCAGTTGGAGCTGTTTCAAAAGACATGGGGCTCAAGAAGGCTCATGAAACAGGACCGCCCATTGGTCCATATCAGTTATTTGTCTGCTATAACACAGAGGGTAACCTGTTATCCCATCCAGATTCATGTGGCCTCAGGCAGCCCTTTAGCAAACCATTGGCATACTAGATCCCATTTGCTTAGGAATTATAAGGTTGTCGTGGTTTGACACTGACTCAATGCCAGGCACCCATGAGAGTCGCTCACTCACCCTCCCCTGCCACAGCTGGGCAAAGAAGAGAAAAAAAATTAGCAAAGAATTCATGAGTTAAGGTCCAGTAGAAAATATTTCAAGGGCAAAACAGGCTCAACTTAAAGTTACAAGGTGAATTTATTACTAATATAATCAGAGGAGGATAATGAGAAGTAAAAAAAGCCCTTAAAACACTGTTTCCCTTCAACCCCTACCTCCTTCCCACTGACAGCACAGAGAGACAGGGAATGGGGGTTTTGGTCAGTTCATCATCGAGACTTTCTTCTGCTGCTCTGGGAGAGGAGTCCTTCCCCTGTGAGGCTGTGGGGTCCCTCCCACAGGAGACAGTTCTCTGTGAACTTCTCTGGTGTGAGTCCAATCTCACGAGCAGCAGCCCTGCCCAAACTGCTGTGACATGGGGTGTCTCTTTCCATGAGGTGCAGTCCTCCAAGGATAGGCTGCTCCAGCTTGGAAGCAAGGGCCCTCTCTCTCCATCCGGTCTTCCACTGGATCATGGCCTCCTCCAGGCATCCACCTGCTCTGGCATGAACACCTCCCCCATGGGCTATGGGTGGATCTCTGCATCGGCCATGGACCTCCATGCGCTGCAGGGGGACAGTCTGCTTCACCATGGTCTTCACCATGGCCTGCAGTGAAATCTCAGCTCCAGCGCCTTGAGCACCTCCTTCCCCTCCTTCTTCACTGACCTTGGTGTCGCCATGTTGTTTTCCTTCACATGTTCTCACCTCCTCCTCTTCTCTGACTAGAAGCAAAATCCTGTGATTTTGTTTTGATTTTCTTCTTACATATGTCATCACAGAGGCATTACCAACCTCTCTCATTGACCCGGTTTTGGCCAGCTGCATGTCCATCTTCATAGTCATCAGAGGTTGGCTCTGCTTGACATGGTGGAAGCTTCCAGGATCTTCTCACAGGAGCCATCTTTGTGGCCTCCCTGCTACCAAAAACCAGGCTGTGCAAAACCAATACAAAGGTTTATGGAAAACCCATTGAATACCTTCCTTTTTGGTGCAATCTTATTCATCACACTGGTGAAGTGTGATCCATTGTCACTGTACAGATTCTGGCACAGGGAGACTGGAAAACCAGTTACTGGGTCCTGAAATAGTAGCATTGGCATCAGCATGTCTACTTTTAGTGGCAACTAACAGTCCAGAGACCACTTCCACATCTGTTAGTATGTACTTGTAACCACTAGATGTCTTCAGAGGCCCAATATTATCTATTTGTCAAGTGGACCGGTGTTTTGTTACTTTTGATATGTAAAGGTGGTGCCAGGTCTGCATGATTTTGTCCAAGTCTCAGTTAGCACTGGGGACACTGTGTGAGAATGCCTTTATATATCTTCCTGGTCAATGGCCAGCCTCTGCTTTGTGCTGCAAAAAAACAGAGCTTCTTGTCTGGTATGACCTAATTTACAATGTAACCATTCACCCAATCGATACCAATGTTGAACATCTGCCAACTGATCAATTTCTATCTTTCTGATTTTTGTCAGCTGATCCCCCTTGTTGTTCCAATAAGTCTGTAAAGCTTGGTCTTTTACATGTAGTTTGACCCATCCTATGTGGATTGTTTGGGATTGAGCCTGTAACAATAACCATTTCCAATCTTCCTTCTGCCAAACCTCTTTTCCACTCACTTGCCAATCTAATGCTTCTCACTGACACAACCACTGTGTGGCACCAGCCCAGACTGCATAAGAATCAATATATTAATATTCATTGTCCTTGCTTTCTGTTTTATGCTAGCAATACAGCTTTTAATAAATTGTCCTGTCTGTGCACTTCTCATTCCTTCTTCTACTACTTCCATTCCTGTCCGAATGTTAAAAGAAACTGCTTTCTACTTCCATTTACCATCAATGCCTTTGGCTGAGTCATCAGTGAGCTAAATATCTTCAGTCTGAAGTAAATGCAGGAGCATTCAGTATAGAACTAGGCTTATATGGCAGATGCAAAGCCAGCATATCTGGGGTCACAGTTCTCTGTAATTCTGTAGGTTTTGTCAGTCCTTCAGTTATATCCACCTGATCAGTAACTCCTGAGACATGCACACCATTTGTGTACTGTTGATCTTTGTGTGATTGCCTCTGGCAGAGCACTGCCTTTCTTAATACTTGCCACCAGGCTAAAAGGTCCTTGGATTTTCACAGGTTGATGCTGCTGTATTTTTTCTACTTGTTTAAGAGCTCGGGTCAGAGATAATCCTTCTACCCAGTCAGTGTATATCTCTTTCCAGTACCTTTAATGCTGTGGAACTGAACCCTAATGGCTGTTTGGGTCTGTGTGGGCCTTTCTGGAACCTATTACATTAAGTCCCATGCTCAGCAAAACCCCACTCAGCTATTATAGGATCACTGGGATGAACTGGCCCAAGTGATTGATATGTTTATAACTCCTCTATCAGTGTTTGCAAAGCCTGTTTGTGACTATCAAGACATTCCCAATTTTGGTTTTTCCTCATTAATGTGTACAAGGCTCTTGCTATTCTAGAAAATCCAAGAACATGATTTCTCCTGTATGCCAAAGCACCCATGATCTTTTGGTGTTCTGTTTTAGTAGCCGGAGTGAGTATGGCATCCAACTTTGCAATAGTTTAATCTGGGATTACAGCCTGACCAGAAACCCAGGAATTTTACCTCTTTAGAGGGACCTTGGCAATTAGCAGACAGTACTTCTATCCCTTCTTCATATAATCCGTTCCGTATGGCCTGGGCTGTTTTCCATACTGTACTTTCCTTTTCACCTCCTACTAACACATCATCAATGTATTGATAGATTTGTACTCGTTCCTGAATTTCTGTTTATTAAAGGAGTTCAGCTAAAGCATTGTGTACTATCGTGGGTGAGTGCTTATACCCTTGGGGCAGGTGAGTGAAGGTGTATTATGTTCCTTCCCAAGTGAATGTAAATTTGGGTTTATCTTTTTCCTAAATTTGGGCCATAAAAACATGTCCTTTACATCCAAAACTGTCATCCATATATGTGCAGATGCCTGGAGTGAGGTTTGCAATATTTGGGACAGGTGCAGTGAGTGGTTCCGTGTTAGCATTAAGCCTTCAATAATCAATCGTTAAATGTCAACTCCCATCTGCTTTTTTCACTGGCCAAACAGGAGAATTTTAAGTAGAATGCATCCTAAATATAATGCCTCTTTGCTCTCAATTTTAATTACTTCATTTATCCCATCTTTGGGTGCAGGAGGTATAACGTACTGGTTGATATTAGTTATAGCAGAAGCAGGTAAAACTGGAGCCATTTTTAAGAGATTGATTTTCCTGTCTTTTCTGGAATGATTACTGTGTGGGGTTTTGTTGGTCTGAAGAACCAATCATCCCTGTTGGATAATTACCAAACTTTTTCTTTAAGGATATCATATCCTGAAATGTTTTCTTCATGATCTGCAACTGCAATGCATGTGAAGACATTTGCTTTTCCCCAGGTAACCATAAATGGACTTTGACAGTGTAGCAGATATTACTTTTTTCGTTAAAACCATTCAAACAGATTTTTTTATATTTTTAAAACTTATGTTTAGTTTTTTGGGATCCTTAGGAGTAATTAAAGAGATTTGAGTTCCCATGTCAATTAAGAACTCCAAAGGTTGCCTCTTCGCTCCTACAGCTAAATAGGTATGGAGCCGCTCCTTATGAGAAAACCATTAATACTCAAGAATGCGCTAGGTGAGAAGGCCCAAAGTTTGCCCAGTGACTAGGGGTGTCTTACCTGTTGTGTTGCAAAGGGTTTGGAAGTGGGGTTTTTTCCTGTGGAGGGTTTGAATTTGCCACTTCCCCCCTCCCAGTCTGTACTGCTTGGATTAACTCTGCTATTACACTGTTAGGTTGTTTTCTTAAAGTAGCTTTAGGTATGCCCAAAGCTGAAGCAGTTCTCCATAGTCCATTCCTCTACTCTAGGAGGAAACCAGGTGGATTAGGTTTTTCTTTTCTCTTGGGTGGGTTATGTTTAATTGTCCTCACCCATCTTTCAGGGGGTTTCCACGTTTCAGTACTTGGGCTTATTTAATCATTTTCCCAGCCCATCTTTCTTGCATGGCTTACCATATCATGCAGGCATTCTGCCCACATAGGGATAGGTCTCCTTGGGGCTTGTGGATCTTGGAAAGCTTCATTATGCATTACATCTCTCTTGATTTCGTATAGGCTCTCCACCAAGTAATTTTTCAGCATAGTTGGAGCTTCTCTCAACAGAGGTCTTATTATATTAGGAACCACCTCTGTGAAGATTAGGATGTCTGCACACCTGTGCATTGCCTCCAAACAGGAAATTTTTGTAACAGCAGCAGAGATGTCATTAACTGACTGCATGGGGAATGAGGCTGGTTCCCCTCTCTCAATAATATTTATTCCTCCTGCCCAATATGCAGTTCTGGTGGTTATTGAATGGGGTTCCTCAGGAGGGTCTGGTCCAAGGTGCAAATGAACACCTGCACTCCAAAATCCCAAACTTTCCACATTGCCCAATAATATCTGGTCTCCCCCAGTGAGACAAACTCTCCACAAATGTTCAGTTACTGATTCTCCTGGTTTTCATCCATATTTCTTTTGAAGGTTTGCAATTTCAGGGGATCTCAGGGAGTAGTTTTGACTGTGTTCCTCCTCTGACCTCCTTGGGGTCCTTTGGAAAATTTGGTCTTAATTACAGGTCTCATTTTAAATTCTGGAACCTCTTCCTCTTTAAGAGGTGGGAGTTCTGTGCTTTCATCGGAATCCCATTGTAGTGAGTTTAGTTCAATATCCGAGTCACGGCACTAAAATTATTTACTCTTTTCCTCTGTGAGATAAGGATTAGGAGAAGAACAACGCAGGCTCAAAATTCTAAAGGGTATAAAGAAAGCTTTATGATCAGGATTAAAAGAAAAATAGTAAGAATCAGAATAAATCTTTAGAATGCTTTTTCTCTCCCCAGCTCTTCTTCCTTTTCCCACCGGCAACATAAAGAGACAAAACCTGTGATTATCAGTCAGTTTACCACTTCTAAAGAAAGAAATCTTTCCTTCAGTTCACTTACGGAGAGGAGTCTCTCCTGCCATGCCATGGAGACTTTTCCACAAGAAACAGTTTGTCCTGGTTTAGGGCAAATATTTAGGAGGAAACCTCTGGGGGAGGGGTCTCCTCTAGGAAGAGCCGATTCCAACCACCCCTCCCCCTACAGGTGCGGGAAGAATTCCCTTAGAGAAAAGTGGAAAAAACTATTTATTTAACAAATAAAATATTCACAAGCATAGGAAAAAAATTTGGATAATATGAAAACAATGAAACCTCTCCTTCCTCTGAAGAGATGGTAGATTCAGAGTCCGTCTGAGTCCGGTTCAGTTCTCCAGTGGAGGGGGGGCGATGGCCGGGCCTGGCTGTAGAAGTCGGAGGGGGACCCCTCGGGGATTTCCCTGGTGTCTTGGGCCCACGCGATGCCAACCAGTCCCAGGAGGAGGAAAAAGGAAAAAATACACAGCAAAAGAAACAAAGTCTCTCCCTGCAAAAAAAAAGCCGAGAAAGATCCAAGGAAACCCTCCACTGTGTGCTTTTCCAAGCACACCCAGGGTGTGTATAAAAAAAAAATCGCTGTCCCGCTGGAATGTAGCCCCAAGGCCTTTTCTAAGAGATAAATGTAACTCCTGCAGACAAACGGCGAGTGTTTTTTTTCCCTCCACTTTCACACTCTCTGTCTGTCTGGGCCTAACTTTAAGCTGTAGAACTTAATGTCCAGCATAAGCAAGAGGACGATTGGGAATACAAAGAGGTCATATGGCCAACCCAGGACATTCCACCCCTTATCCCCATATCGTCATTTC
>JAHLSL010000092.1:799332-863525 GCA_025920805.1 Petroica traversi
CAGCAATAGAGACAGATTCAGTCCCCACATGTCTTGATGGGATTAATATGCACTGCACACCAGTGTCAACCAAGGCCTCATATTTTTGTGGTTGTGATGTGCCAGGCCAATGAGTCCAAACCCTATCCTGGCTTTAATGTCACAGCAAAACAGTCTGCCCAGAAAAATAAATATGTTCGCAATGTGAAAGTCACACCCATCGACTTACAGTTTTCCCCACAACTGTTTTTGAGGGCCATCTTTTGCTAATGGGGTACAATTTTAAGCATGAGCTGTTCTGGTTCTGGTGAGAGCAGGGCCCTGGTGTTGCCGGGGCCCTGTGGGCCTGCCAGCCACCTCTTCAAAAGCCAGAAGTGAGAGAGCTTTTTGCGGTTTTTTCCTTTCTTAAATATGGTATTCAGAGGCAGTTCTAGCTTCTCTAATTGGTTAATTGGCATATCAGTTCTTAAAGCCAGCCAGCAATTGGCTCTGCCAAACATGGAGGAAGCTTTAATGTTCCTTGCAGGGAAAAATCCTTTTGTGGCAGATGGTTTTCTCCTTAACCAAAAACCAAGCCACTTCAAACCTCCACAGCCAGTCACTACAGGAAAGACATTGAGGTGCTGGAGCAAGTCCAGAGAAGGGCAACAGAGCTGGGAAAGGGTCTGGAGAATAAGTCTGATGAGGAGAAGTTGAAAGAGTGGAGGGTGTTTACCCTAGAGAAAAAGAGACTTGAGGGACGCCTTATCACTCTCTACAACTTCCTGGTAGAAAAGTGTAGTGACATGGAGGGTCAATCACTTCCCAGGCAACGATTAACAGGACAGGAGGAAATGGCCTCAAGTTGAGCCAGGGCAGGCTTAGATTGGATATTAAGAAAAATATCTTCACAAAAGGGGTTGCCTTCTGCCCAGGCCTTTGGAAGCAGGTAGTAACCTTATTGAGGTGACCAGCACCTCAAAATCCACTCACATTCGTAAGTTCTTTTAATAATGACTGATTCTGTCTATTATAGAACAAATTATTTATTAATAGACAAGGAAACTAACAGATATAGGACTTAAAGCAAACTAATACTACACAGGTATAAAACAAAAAGAAAAACTACTAGTAGATTTCATACAGTGCACAATAAGGTGCCTTTTAAGTTACAGCTAGCTAAGAAATAGTATAAGCTTAGGATTCACTGTATCTTACCATCCAATTGTTGGTGCAGCACACATCAAGATCCTTTCCCTCAATTTCTGGAAAAGTAAACACGAGCCTGCGTCCAGGACTCGGGGAGAAGTCTCTTGCACCTTCATGGTGTGATTATAGAGGCCTCTGCCTCCATGATAATTCATGGATCTTTTATCATGTAAAACAATGTCTCTGAAGTCAGTAATCTTTCCTTTATCTCTTCCCACATTGACTCTCCAGACTAAGGTGTTTATTTTTAGTTGAGGTTTGAGCTACCAGGCATCAGAGATGACCTCTGCTGGGCTTTTGAGTTCCTTGGGTTATCTCTTTATGCACCAGTTATCTGTGGTACACAGGAAGTGGGGGTAGATGTCCTGCCACATTCACCCAAGTTGGACTGCTCTAATTATTGCAGAGCAGCATCAGATTAGGTGCAGCACACATGTTCTTAATGAGAAATGTGATCCAAAGGTAACCGTTTGGAATACTGCAGAGTGCATCTCTGGCAGCATAATCACATCAATTCGTACTGCTTATGCTTTGGCTTCTTTAAACAAGTTTGGCTGTTGGCTTGCAAAGGAAGCTAATGCTACTAATGCCGATCTTGCAGCAATGATAATTGGCACTAACTCAGTGCGACATGCAAAACCGCAAAACAGGGTGGCCATTGACTTCTTGCTGCTGGCTCAAGGCCACGGATGCTAAGAATTCGATGCCATGTGCTACATGAATTTAAGTGATAATTCAGAATCTATTCACAAAAGCATTAGTAATCTTAAGCAGCTCACTAAAGAGCTACAACAATGCGATGAGGGTGATTGGTGGGAGATGTTTTCATGGCTTGATGACCTCCATTTCGGGGTATGGCTTAAACGCTTAGTAATGTGTGGCATAGATATCCTTGGTGGGTTTTTATTGATTATGATATGTATCCCATGTATTTTATCTTGTGGGCAATGAATGATCAGTAGTAGTCTTAATAAGGTAATGGCTTTACCGATACAGACTGTTTTAGCAACAGAACACATAAACAAAGAAGGGGGAGATGTTGCAGATAAGTAAAATTTTTAAAAATGAGGGCTTTGCTACCCTTGTAAAATCATGGCTCACTCCTGTTACTTTGGCTAAGTAGAAAAGGACTCCGGGAATGAATCAGCTGAATTAGAGGTAGAAAACAAGTTATAGAACCATAGAAAAAACATGTTATATAACCATCGCGTGTTCACATTCACACTATTTCAGTATATAGCAAGCATTAAAAAACCTGGCAGAAAAAAAAAAGTACTTAAAGATTGTTCCAAGTCAGTCTGTAGCACTTGGATCTCAGTGAGAAAATCTCTTAAGAATGCAGGCACTAGAAAACATTTTGCAAAAACAGGAAATGAAAACTCAGTTTCAGGATTCCCCAGATCTTACAGAACTCCTGTTCACACTGAGTCAATTTAATGCTTATAAAAATCAAAACACGATAAATACTGTAATTATTCTTTCCTTTTATTCCATGAATTTTAGATCAATATTGCAGCAGCTTGGAAAAAAACAGATACCACCTGTGGCAGTGATGACCCCCCTTCCCTTTTCCTTCCTGCATACCAGAGTTAAATGAGACACCAGAGAGATAACCTGCAGTCGGAGGGCTTAGCGGAATTTTTCTCTGGCGCCAGAAAGCTGAGGATAAACATCTGGAAAGAATAAAGTAGGAAGAGGTAAAGAAAATTGATGACTCTAGAGACACCGTTTTATGCTATAAAAGATGCACGAGTTATCCCTGAGTCAGAAGCCTCAACAATCACCCCAAAGGTGTGAGAGACTTCTCCCCAGGAGCTGGATGCATCTCCTGCGGTTACTTCTCCGGAGATTGAGGGAAAGGATCTCAGTGAATGGTAAGATACATTGAATCCTTAGCTTATGCTTTTCTTCGCTAGCTGTAATTTGTATGGTACCTTATCGTGCACTATATGTATTCTACTAGTAGATATTCCTGTGTAGTATTAGTCTTGTTTTTAAGTCTTATAGTCAGTAGTTTTCCCGTCTGTTAATAAATCATCTTTTATATAATAGACAGAATCAGTCATCATTAAAAGAACTTACGAACGGGAGGGGGTTTTGAGGTGCTGGGCGTCTCGATAAGATTACTATCTGCTGTCAGAGGCCTGGGCAGTAGGAAAGGGCTTATTTAACTCCTAAACCCATTCGTGACACCACCGCTTCTTCTAGCAGAATCCACGGTTATTACACCCACTTCAGTATTTATATGTTTCTACTATGGGAAAGTTTTGGGAAAGTGCAGAAAGAAAGACAAAACAATTACACCAAACATTCAGCAGAGCAGATGTTTCTCCTCTTATCAGGCATTCACTCAAACATTCCACCTCCCAGCTTTCAGTGTGGTAAAAGAACAGCATTCACACATGGTGTTTATGGCTGTAGTCATTCCTTTGGTATGCACCTTTCCCAAGAGAACAGAAAGCCTTATCAAAGTCAAGATAAACAGTGACAGGCTGCTCTTTTACACTGAGCTTTCAGCAAAGCCAGGATACTCGAGCAAGCTGTTGTGTCTTCATCTCCCTTTCTTTGTTGAAGGAGGAATTGATCACAAAGGCAGCCATCACTTTTGCTTGTACCTTTTTGCCCAACAATTTTCAGAGGCAAAGAAGTCCCATAAAGAGAGTAAGAAAAAGACCCATCTCCAAATGGCTAAACAGCCATATGTGTAAATTCAATTCCTCAAACCTTGTTTTTAGGTTGAACCAGGTAAAGCTGTTAGGGAGTGTATCATAGAGGCTCTGTGCAGACATGGTTTGAAGCTTTTAATATTTTCTAATGCTATCTTTTAGTGCATTTATGTTTTTATTTATATTTATAGAAAATACCCCTTTTAAATGGGCCTTCACCTTAACCCAGGAAGTTTCAGAGCTGTTCCATTCTACAGGGGTTACACACACATTAGCATCGGTGTGCTGCCAATCACAGCGAAAACACAAATGAGTATTTAGGGCATCTTGTTTTTCTCTGTCAGGAAAATTAAACCACAAACACCAGAGGTTTATGTCCAAAAAGGAGACAGAGGAGTCCTGTAACTTTATTCAAATAAGGGGAGAGGCCATGGGACATTTCCCCTGGGATCTCGCAAATTTTTAGGGGAGGCAGCCTCTTTTTTATCCTAATTTACTGGCCTCATTTCCCTCTCTCTTTCCCCATTGGCCGAGATATTTGAGAGGTACAGACTTCCTGAAAGGCCTAATACCTAAGACCCCCTTCTAATGTACACCCCCCCCCCCCCATTGTTCACAGGAATCCATACTTCCACATGCCCGATGTATGGGTAAGAGATAAGTAAAGTTCGTCACAATTATATTTTCAGGGGTGATGCAGGAAGTGTACATTGGGTTAATGCCTGTAATGCAGTAATAGTGACTGCAAGGTTCAACTGTTGTTTGTTGTTAACAGGAATGCATAGGGATGTGTTGTGTAGATCATAGTATCAAGTCTTGATATAGGTGGCATTGATCCAATAGGTAGATGACTCCTGAAAACAATGCCAAGCCCATAGTTGTGGAGGTAGGAAGGGGAGCATTAATTGCCAATGGGCTGGATGAGGGAGGGATTCACCACTGGCATCACATGTGTGACAGACCCCGAGAGTCCTCCATGCCTCCAGCTAATAATTCCTGAGCAGGAGCCATTTACATCAAGTCTGGCATTGTTACAGATAAAATGACCTTGTGGGCCCCACTCTGACACTGAGATATTGAGGGGGTGTACCTGATGTTTCTCAGGGTTTTCCATACTGCACCGGGACCATGTGTGGCAGGGCATCTACCCCCACTTCCTGCACACCTCAGCTAACTGGTGCATAAAGAGATACTCCAGGGGTCAAAAGGCTCAGCAGGGGTCATCTCTGGCATCAAGGAGGCTCAAACCTCAAGAATAAACATCCTAGTCTGGAGAACAGATGTGGGAAGAGATAAAGGAAAAATTGATGACTGAGAGACACCGTTTTACCCTATAAAAGATACACGAATTATCACTGAAGCAGAAGCTTCCACACACACACACCATGAAGGTGCAAGAGACTTCTCCCCGAGTCCTGGATGCAGGCTCGTGTTTACTTTTCCAGAAATTGAGGGAAAGGATCTTGATGTGTGCTGTACCAACAATTGGATGGTAAGATACAGTGAATCCTAAGCTTATACTATTTCTTAGCTAGCTGTAACTTAAAAGGCACCTTATTGTGCACTGTATGAAATCTACTAGTAGTTTTTCTTTTTGTTTTATACCTGTGTAGTATTAGTTTGCTTTAAGTCCTATATCTGTTAGTTTCCTTGTCTATTAATAAATAATTTGTTCTATAATAGACATTATTAAAAGAACTTACGAATGTGAGTGGATTTTGAGGTGCTGGTCATCTCAATAAGGTTACTACCTGCTGCCAAAGGCCTGGGCAGTAGGCAAGGACTTATTTAACTCCCACATCCATTCATGACACCATGAAATATGCATCGAGGGTGAGACTGCTTTAGGCTGACATATGGGAATGTTACCCGGAGTCATGGTGGTGTTTATAGGGTTATGTGATGTGTTAACCCATGGAAGTTTGATTGCCCCTAAGGTAGTCTTTTCGCCAGTAGTAATTTTTACCAGATGCATGTGTAATGTGAAAATGGTGCAATTGCTGTTACTGAGAGTAGTTAAGCATAGGGGATAGGAGTCTGCTACAAAGGTTTGATTTAATTTGACTGATAGCAAATCTGTCCCATTAGTTAATGACCCAGATGGTGGTATCCATGCCCCTCCTAGTATTTTAGAGTTGTTATTGGAAACAGGAACATCCGGGTCCCACCAGGTTACTGGATGAAACACTGGAGGGTCATAAACATGAGCCCAGTAGATTTGTGTTTTGACACCCATGACATAGGAGCTAAATAGCAACACGTAAAGCAAAGATCTTACTTCCATATTAGCTGATACAAAAGCCAGATAGGCCAGGAAGGTGTTTGCAGCATTAAGTTCTGCCCTCACATGCTGCATCATCCTAGATGCCTCATCATTCAGAGCCTTGAGATCACCCCATGTTATGTTGTTACTTGTCTTCCTCTTCTTCCCTGTCGAAGGGTTGGTCAGCTTCAATTTGATCATGTACAGCACAGGATTCGGCTGAGTGTCTGTCTAGCTCATGGTATGGCTTGACAGCTTTAGCCGGTACCCACAATGGACCTGTAGGGGATAGAACAGAAGCATGTCTTCTCCCCCAGGTTAGTAAATCATCTGGGCTTTGCCATTGCGTACCCAATTGGGGATCCTTATATAAAACTTTTGGAAATTGTTTCTGTGCACACAAACCTTCAGAGCAGTATTGCTCTGCCAGGAGTCAAGATTGCTGATCTGCATTCAAAAAATTTAACGTAGATCTTGCATTATCTAATTGTTCTTGAGGGGCCATATTCCTCCTTTTTGTTTTAATAACATGTGCTTCTCTTACTATGAACATTAAGGCAACACAAAAGTAAAACGTCTTGCAGATAGCTACACAAAGGTATGGGAAAGTTTGTAAAGGAGCTGGCTTTATCACAAGTCTTTAGCTAAGTAGTCAATGGTACCATGAATAAACTGCAAACAACCAAAGGAATGCATATGTATAACCTCAAATTATATCTTATGGATAATGCCCGTTATAGAAAGCCAGTGAATTCATGCTATGACATTAACAACATGTTCAGAATCATTAATACATCAGCAGCAACTGTCCTAAGAAGTCAAGATGATATTTTTCCACACATCAATGTATATATGACAATAAAGCAGAATAAAAGCAAGAAAGAAAGCACTAAACAGCTTACAACCAATAACAGAGATAATTGGGAATTGTTGCTCATTCTTCAGTGCTACCTATCGAAGGTAAAACTTCAAAGATTGTTATGAATATTTATCCTAAATGACCAATGCAGAAACTCTATACTCACTCTTCAATGAAATTAAGGGTCTAATAAACCTCATTTTCACATATTTTTACACAACTGATTATCTTACATTCTTAAACAGTTTCTTACCAATTCTTCATCATAATTGTTTCAGTTGGTTCCATCTTATCTCTATAACAAAAGAACTGTATCTTGTAATTTAAATCAGCATATTTCAACAGAACTTCATTCAAACTTAACATTACTTGAACATAGCAAAGTACACCGAACAGAACATAAAGTTAACATTACTGAAACTGATCAAAAATTGATCTTACTGGATCTTAACAGAACTTAAAATAACAGAACATCGACTGAACAGTACTTAAACTTAACTTTGCTTAACCACAGTTAAACTCAACAGAAATTTAACTTAACAGAAATTAACTTAACAGAACTTAAACTTAGCAGAATTTAAATGTAGCAGAACTTCAAATTAACAGAATGTAAACCTAACATCACTCAAATTTAACAACACTTAAGCTTAACAGAACTTAACATCATTTAAACTTTACAGAACTTAAACTTCACAGACCTTAAATATAACAGAACTTAAACTTTCAGAACTGAAAATTAACATCACTTAAATTTAACAAAACTAAAGTCAGAGTTGGGTGTGTTCCTTGAAAAGTTCCAGATACAACAGAACTTGTCTGATTTTGACTCCATCCTTACAAGAAAGCTACAAAAAAATATGTCATAGAACAGTTAAACATCAATGAACAATATGCAAGAAAACAACTAATTTGTAACTGAAATAGCAGCATCATGGATTTACAGGAGACATTATAAAGGTGTGACAAATATGTTGTGATTTTATGTAATGCTGTTATGAGAATAGGTCATGGTAAGTGCAAATATTATTGAAAATACCCATTTGTAGTCAGGACCTTTATGGTGTAAGCATAACTTTGCCAGGGTGTTTTAACATGCAGTTTTACTCAGGAAAATGACAGCAGTGTATATCTTGGCAAATTGCACTTCAAACCTGCTCAATTTGCAGATGGTAAGACAGCTTTTCGAGATCACCTGTGCAATAGATTTGAGCTTTGACTATTAAAGGTAATGGGATATAAATGTTAAAAGCTAAAAGAGCAAGGACCTAGTTATATAATAATAATGTCATGAGTTTTGCACAAGTAACTCAGTTAGGTCAGTGGGTGTGCAAGACTGACGCTTGTATATAAGCAGCTACAAATCATGGTTTCAGATTATTCTTATGGAGTGAGTTACTGTTCACTGCACTTGTGGTCCCTCAGTGTATTTAAACTGTTTTGAGATCAAGCCAAATTTCAAGTTATACATGACAAGGAAGAATAACTAAGCTTGAATCACTAAATAGCTGTTCCTATCCAAAATGCTATCATATGTGTCTTCACTGTGAAAGATTCACAATAAAATTACCTTATTAAAGTTGTGGGATAAAAAGGTAGGCAAACAGGCAAAGCTAGTACAATTCTGTCTGTTTTTACAGTGGAGTTTCATGTGCTAATTATATCTACTTGTCTCAAAGCCGCTACAGATAAAGCTCAAGGTTTGCCTTCAAGTGAGCAAAGGAATGCCTGATTTATGACCCAGCTAATTGCTCCCAGTAACTGCCATGAATCATGCAGTGTGCTGACATGAGGCTTGAAAGTTAATTGCTGTTCTGGTAACAACCACCCAAAATATTTCCAAGGAGGGAGCCTTGGGCATCAGCTCATCTTCGCCATCGCTCCACTCATACGCAGGCAAGGGTGGATAAAGTACTTTCGTGGGAGCGGGGGAAGTAGGCTGGTTGCCTAGGAGAAGAGACCAATCCCCACCTGGCTACAACCTCCTTTCAGGTAGCTGCAGAGAATGATATGGTCTCCCTTGAGCCTCCTTTTCTCCCTCTTTTTATTTGACATGGACTGATCCAGACTGCACTGGAAAAGGGTGAGGCTCCACAATACTTGCAATACATTGATGACATCATTGTCTGGGGCAGAACAAGGGAGGAACTTTTTGAGAAAGGGGAGAAGATAATCCAGATCCTCTTGAAGGCCATTTTTGCCATGAAACAAAGTAAGCTCAAGGGACCTGCCCAGGAAATTCAGTTCTTAGGAATAAAATGGCAAGATGGGTGTCATCAGACTCCAATGGCTGTGGTCAATGAAATAGCAGCTATGTCCCCACTAACCAGTAAGAAGGAAACATTGACTTTCCCAGGCTCTGTGGGTTTTTGGAGGATGCATATTCCAGAGTACAGTCAGATTGTAAGCCCTCTCTGTATTATGGGACACAGAAGAACAATTTCAAGTTGTACCGTGAACAACATTAAGCCTTTCAACAGATCAAATGGGAGATTGCTCACACAGTAGCCCTTGGGCCAGTCAGGACAGGACAAGACAGGATGTGAAGAACATGATCTACACTGGTCTTTCCTGAAGCCTCTGGTAAAAAGTACCTGGAGAGACTTGAGGATGCCTCCTGGGGTTCTGGAGCTGGGGATAAAAAGGATCTGAGGCCTGTTATACCCCAAATGAAAAAGAGATACTGGCAGCTTATGAAGGGGTTCAAGCTGCCTCAAAAGTGATTGGCACCAAAGCACACCTGCTGCTGGCACCTCGACTACCAGTGCTGGGCTGGATGTTTAAAGGGAAATTCCACTCCACACATCATGCTATTGATACCTCATGGAGCAGGTAGATCATTGTGATCACACTGCGAGCTTGAATAGGAAATCCCTATCACACAAATATTTTGGCTCTCTAAATTTCCCCATCTGGCTGGAGAAAGAGCTGAACAGACAGGTGTGATGGTATTGGTTTTGCACAGCCTAGTTTTTTGGTAGTGGCGGGGGGGGCACAGACATGGTTTCTGGGAGAAGCTACTAGAAGCTTCCACCATGTCTGGCTAAGCCAGTCCCTGATGGCTCTGAAGATGGGCATGCTGCTAGCCAAAGCTGGGCCAATTAGAAAGGTTGGTAATGCCTCTGTGATGACATATTTAAGAAGAAATCAAAACAAAAGTAGTGGTGCAGTTTTAATTCCAGCTAGAGAAGAGGAGGAGGTGAGAACATGTGAGGGAAATAACATGGCAACACCAAGGTCAGTGGAGAAGGAGGGGGAGGACCTGCTCCGGGCACCAGAGCCAAGATTCTTCTGCAGGCTATGGTGAAGACCATGGTAAAGAAGGTTGTCCCCCTGCAGCCCATGGGTCCACAAGGGATGCAGAGATCAACCCACAGCACTTGGGGGAGGTGCTCACACCAGAGCAGGTGGAAGCCTTGAGGAGGCTATGATCCAGTGGAACACCCGATGGAAAGAAGGGGCCCTTGCTTCCAAGCTGGAGCAGCCTGTCCTTAGAGGACTGCATCCTGTGGAAGAGTGGCCCATGCTGCAGCAGTTTTGGGAGGACTATTTGCCCATGGGAGGGACTCACATTTGCAGCAGTTTTGGGATAACTGCTGCTTGTGCGATATGGAGCCATGCTGGAGAAATTCACAAAGAACTGTCTCCCATGGGAGGGATCCTGTGGTCTCACAGGAGAAGGACTTCTCTCCCAGAGCAGTGGAAGAAAACCTCAGGTGATGAACTGACCAACCCCCCCACCCCGTGTTCCTGCACTGTCGGTGGGAAGGAGGGAGGGGTTGGGGGGAGGAAAAGGTATTTTAAGGGCTTATTTTAATTATCATTATCCTGCTCTGATTTTGTTAGTAATTAATTCACTTAGTATCTCTAAATTGAGCCTGTTTTGCCCTTGGAGTGTTTTCTCTCAGTCCTTATCTCAACTCATGAACCTGTAGTTTAATTTTTTCTCTCCTCTGCCCAGCTGTGTCAGGGGAGGATGAACGAGTGGCTTTCGTGGGTGCCTGGTGCTGGGCCAAGGTCAAACCACTACAAGTGGTTTACAGTTTGTTGCAGACAATTGCATTACAATACTGTGCCTTTAACTGCTCCTTTTGTTAATTTTGCAGAACTGGTAACTCAAATTCAGAAAGTGTCCCAGTCATGGATGGCAGCCCTGGATGCGAGGGATATTTTTTATGGAAGAGGCATATCTTTACATCCAAGGGTTTCCCTTCTGGAACGTGAAAAAGCACAATTTGTGCTTGCCTGGAAGAGAGTGCCATACACCCTTAACAGACTCACACAGGACTATAAATATTCATCCACAATTACACATGTTGCACTTGCTGAAATTTTATAGTCTCACTCTCTCCAACTATTCTGATAGGAGACGGCCCTTGAAACTGTAGGGAAAGCTGCAAGCCATGTGGCAAGCACTTAATAAAGTGGAAGTTGAGATTCTGCCGGAAACTCAAAACCCTCTTTTTAATTAACACTGCCAGTTGCATTTTCAACCAGGCATATTTCATTTATTTTCTGTTTCACAGGAATGCTGAATGAACTGCATGTGGATAGATGGATTAGGCTACACCAACCTTGAACTTATACAAGGAATACTGTCATTAGTTTTGTCTGTAATACTATTTCTGCTCTGCATAATTATCTGGAAAACTTGTTTTTAAAGACAGCAAACCAACAGGTTGGATTTATGATAATATTCTATGTCCTCACAATGCAATTCCCCTTGACTCATAATCAAGACACAGAATGGCCATGGTCCCAAGCTTATGGGAAATATACCAGAAGTGTTCAGATTCCAAACAAAAGTAAGGCCAACCTGAATCTTGTTCTTGTGGTTGCACATGATCTTAAAATTGATGGAAAAGGACTTAAGATAACTCATGACAACCATGACATTTCTGAAATATTAGCACTCCAAGCAATGCCCAGGGAAGAAATAAAAATTTGGGTACAAAGCAATCAATGGGTCTACTCATGAAAATCTCACTGCAATTAAAATATACCATATTGAATTTACTAAATGAAATAAGAACAAAAAATCGTGTTATTACATATCAGAATCAAATTGTTAATACAATTCTACTTTTATACAACCCAAGCTTGCATTTTGTTCATGCGGAAAACAGGGTGTAGAAGTATAATTTGATTTTCCTAACTATAGAATGCAAATTGTGAAATTTGCATATGAGGGTGATGTGGATTGACTCTGGCTGGATGCCAGGCACCCATGAAAACCACTTCTTCATCCTCCCCTGACACAGCTGGGCAGAGGAGAGAAAATTTAATGAAGGGTTCATGAGTTGAGATAAAGACTGAGAGAAAACACTCCAAGGGCAAAACAGGCTCAATTTAGAGATACTAAGTGAATTAATTACTAACAAAATCAGAGCAGGATAATGATAATTAAAATAAGCCCTTAAAAAAACCTTTTCCTCCCCCCAACCCCTCCCTCCTTCCCACCGACAGTGCAGGAACACAGGGTGGGGGTTTTGGTCAGTTTGTCAGCCATAATTTCTCTCACTGCTCTGGGAGAGGAGCCCTTCCCCTGCTGCACTGTGGGCTTCCATCCCACAGGAGACAGTTCTTCACAGACTTCTCCGACATGGCTCCAGTCTCATGAGCAGCAGTTATCTCAAAACTGCTGCGACGTGGGTAACTCTTTCCACAGGGTGCAGTCCTCCAAGGATAGGCTGCTCCACCCTGGAAGCAAGGGCCCTCTCTCCATGGGTTTCCCATAGGATTACAGCCTCCTCAAGGCATCCACCCGGTTTGGAGTGAACACCTCCCCCACAGGCTGTGAATGGATCTCTGCATACCTTGTGGTCCTCCATGGGCTACAGGAGGACAGCCTGCTTCACCCTGGCCCTCACCAGAGGCTGTAGAGGAATTTTGGCTTTGGCGCCCAGAGCACCTCCTCCCCCACCTTCTTCACTGACCTTGGTGCCTGCATGTTGTTCTTCTCTCACCTATTCTCAGTCCTACTCAGTCTGAAATTAAAACTGCCCAAGAGCCTTTGTTTTGATTTCTTCTTAAATATGTTATCACAGAGGAGTTACCACCATCTCTAATTGGCCCAGCCTTGGCCAGCAGCACATCCATCTTCAGAGCCATCAGGGATTGGCTCTGCTGGACATGGTGGAAGCTTCTAGTAGCTTCTCACAGAAGCCACCTCTGTGTCCTCCACTGCTACCAAAACCAGGCCATGGAAAACCAACACCTTCCCCCCTCCCGTCTTAGGTTAAAATGGAAGATGTAACCGAAAGTATGTATTGTATTACTCTCTACCTAAACTGCTAAAACAGGAGGGGCAGTGTTCTTTATCTTCTCCATGGCTCATCCCTGATAACACCCTCTGGGGAAACAGCTGCCACCTTGAGAGGGCCATCTATGCTAATGGGCCATCAAGGTCTCCCATCATAGCATCATCCCATTGTGAGATGCTCCGCCCAGGGGGAGGAACCAAACATTCATACCTGTATATAATCTGAGGCTTAGAAATCACGGGCAGCACTACCCTTGGATTCCCAGAGGACAAGAGCTCTATAACCACCACCAGACCTCCAGAGAAGGACCAGATCTTTCCTCAGGATTGATGCTGCTTGGGTTTTTGCCTTTTTTTCTTTTATGTGCTCCCTGTACTCCTTGCACATATATTTGTAACTCTGTGGCCTATTGTACTAGTAGCTAGTTCTCCCAGTACTTTTCCATGGCCTTTCCCTAGGCAGAAAGACAAAACAAATTCCAGAGCTCCAAGCCCTGCAGGGTACAAGGCCCTATCCTATCTTGGTTCTTCCTGGGAACCAAGGCCGAGAACAACTCTTCAAGATACATTTTCATTAACAAAGTACAGCCAGTGCTGAGGGGGAGACTCCAGAGAAGGGGCCTGACCTGGGGGAGAATTACATTACCACTTGTCCTCCTAACTGGTGCTTTTAATCAATTATGCTAATTTCCTAAAACCTATAAATATGTACTCACCCCTGGAGGGGGTGGGCTTTTACAGACATCTTTCCATAACTGCCCCTGAAGGCCTTCAAAATAAAGATCCCCTTTTATATTACCTTCTTGCTAAAATGATCTTGAGTTTCTTTTCCAGGTTGGGGGAAAAGGCAACAGGATCACCACTTTGACAGGATCATATCTGTTATAAATGCATATTATACTGTTGGTTTTTCGCAAATAATGAATACTATGTATATAATATTGATCCTTGTAGAAGCAGTGTTTGTGTAGAAATGTAGCCATTCTGGTTTTGCTTAATAGTTGAGAAATAACTAACATTGCTCACAAGCCCCCCCCCCTCAAGCAAGGCGACTTACTCCTACCAAGATATTCCTGGATAAGAGACTCCTCTGCCAACGACTATGCAAACTTCTACCTCTGTCAAGATATTCCTGGATAAGAGACTCCTCTGCCGGGAATTGATAAAGGACTAACTTAATTCTTCAAAAGAACTTCATTTGAATTATACAACAAGTTGTAAAAGTAAAAAGTATTTAAAGAAAGTCTATCTCTAGGAGAGGTGTGTTCTGGCTCTGTGCCAAGTGCACCCAGCGTCCAGGGACGCTGTAATTCCTTTGCCTTGTCTTTGTCTTTTCTTGTTGATTTTTTTTATTAAAAACCTTTTAACTTTAACAGAAAAGGACCTCGTTTTTAACACTAGACAAGAGACCCCTCTGCCAGGAATCGGAAAACGGCTATGCAAATGGACGGACAGACTTCCCATAAGAGGAGATTGCCTTCCAGGAAACGATAGATTAACTGAATTCTTCAAAAAAACTTCATTAGAATTATACAACAAACTGTTACAGTAAAAAAGTATATAAAGAAAGTCTCTCTCTAGGAGAGGGGTGTTCTGGCTCTGTGCCAAGTGCATCCAGCATCCTGGGATGCTGTAATTCCTTTGCCTTGTCTTTGTCTTTTCTTGTTTTTTTTATTAAAAACTTTTAAACTTTAACAGGAAAGCGACCTCATTTTTAACAATATCCATCACTCCAACAGGACTGTAGCCACCATTTAACTGGACTGCTACCACCACCCTGACTGACAGTGTCAGGTCCTATTCTGACTCTGTCAGTTTATGCCAATGTTTCTGCACTATTGCCTTTATTTTAATTTTCCTATTAAATTGTAGTTCCAACTTGGAATCTCCCACTGGTTTGCTTTCAAACTAGTACACCACACATCCCTCCTTCCCAGATCTGCCTCCTCCCACCAACAGCGCAGGGACACAGGGAATGTGGGTTATGGTCAGTTCATCATCCATGATTTCTTCTGCTGCTCAGATAGATAAGTCGTTCCCCTGCTGCATCACAGGGTCCCTCCCATGGGAGACAGTTCTCCACTAACTTCTCAGACACTAACTTCTCCGACATGAGTCCATCTCATGAGCAACAGCTCTCTGCGAACTGCTGCAGTGTGAGTCCATCCCATGGGCAACAGTCCTCAAACTGCTGCAGCGTGGGCCACTCTTCCATGGGATGTAGTCCTCCAAGGACAGGCTACTCCAGCATGGGCCCCTCTCATCAGAGGTCTCCCATGGGCTCACAGCATCTTCCCAGGCTGTTGGGGTTTGGATTTCTTCCCTTTGGTTTTCTTAAGGAATTTTTTCCTCCCATAAGTTGCTACGGAACTAATGGTTGGGTACTTAAGGAAACAAAGAAAGTAGCCAAGCCAGAGAGAGACAAGCTTCTTCTCAGGGGGCAGAGATAACGAGAGACTTGGGCTGGTATAAAGGCAGGACGAGACAGCTGGTGGCTCTCTCTCACTTCCTGGGGGGATCTCGGAGCACGGCAGAACTCCTAACTGCTGGAGGGACGCACCGGCCACCCACGGACCTGGTGTCCCCTCTGCTGTGAGTTTTCGTCCCCCCGCTGCCTTTCCGAGGAGCTACCCGGTCTTTCCCTGCTTATCCTGCCCCGCTCCCCGCTGTAAGACTTTGCTACGTTGTAGCTTCAAGCTCCCGACTGCCGGGACCTCCTGCCGTCCCATCTCACTGCAGCGTCACGGCCTCTGCCTGCCGGGACCTCCTACTGTCCCATCTCGCTGTTCCCGGGAATCCTGCCGCGGCACCGACATCGCTGCCCGGAGGGCTTGTGAAGAAAAGCCTCTCATCCATCCCTCCCTGCCTTGAGCTCCGCAGCCATCACCTCGTGTCACCTGTCTGGCGCCGGAGCGCCCCCTGCAGCCGCGCGGGAATCATCGCACCCGCCCTGCCATCAGAGAGCCACCAGCACCCCTGCCGGCTGAGACTGGAACTGCACCAAAGGGAAAAGTGCCTGAGGCCGAGCAGGCTGGTACTGGGTGTCTGCTTCTGTTTTGTGGTTTTATGCCTTTAGGGTTTTTTTCTTTGTTATTTGTTAGTTTGTTTTACGTGTTAGTAAAGAATTTTTATTCCTATCCTCATATGTCTGCCTGAGAGCCCCTTGATTTCAAATTTATAACAATTCGGAGGGAAAGGGTTTTTTACATTTTACATTGCAAGGGAGGTTCCTGCCTTCCCTAGCAGACACCTGTATCTCAAACGAGGACAGATTTTGGCACCCAACGGAGAGCCCGAGGGCATCAAGAGGAAAAGGAATAATATTCTTGAGTAATAAAGTTTTGTGTGTTGGATATAGGAACCTCATTAAGTAACACCATGTCCTGGGTTGACCATATGGTCTTTGTATCCTCAATCGTCCCTCCTGCTTATGCTGGATATTAAGCTCTGCAGCTTTAAGTTAGGCCCAGAGAGACAGAGAGAGTGAAGGGGGAGAGAAAAAACATGCACAGTTTGTCTGCAGGAGTTAAACCTTACTCCCCCAGAAAATCCTTGGGAGATTGCATTCCAAGCAGACAGCTATCTCTCTCTCTCTCGGTCTGTGTGCTCTGGGAGCTCATGGGGAAGGGCTCTGGGATCTTTCTTGGCTTTTTGCAGGGAGAGACTTTGTTTCTTTTCCTGTTTTTTTCTTCCTCCTGGGACTGGTCGGCATCTCGGTGGTCCAAGACATCAGGTCAATCCCCCGGGGGCCCCCCCCCAATTTCTGCAGCCGTGCCTGGCCGTCAGCCCCAGTCACTGGACGGACTGAGACTGACCCAGCCACACCCACAGACGGACTCTGGTTTACCATCTCTTCAGAGGAAGGAGAGGTTTCATTGTTTCATATTATCCAAATTTTCTATGCTTGTGAATATTCTATTTGTTAAATAAATAGTTTTTTCCACTTTTCTCTAAGGAAATTTTTCCTGAACCTGTTAGGGGGAGGGGTGGCTGGAATAGGCTTTTTCCTAGAGGAGACCCCCCCTCCCCCCATATGTTTCCTCCTAAATTTGCCCTAAACCAGGACACACCATTTGGTCTAACTTACCTTGGTTTGGGCGGCATGTAGTCGCGGCTGCCTTTCTACCATTTGCAGCCCCATATCTAAATATGGGTCCTATAACTAAGGCTACTGTGGCTCTCATACAGTTTGCATTATGGGTTAATAAGGTGAGGAATTAATGGATTTTTAACTTCCTCTGGAAGGCAGGTACATGGATTCAGAGTTACCACACACTAATGCTATACTTTTGGGGTTACTTTAATAATGGTACCTACTGTGACGAAATGAGACCGGGAGAGACCTTCTCCCAAGCCTTCACCCAGCTCTTTGGGCCTACCCCGCCAATTTTTGAAGGGCTCAAATCTGCTCTAAATGCTAATGATATCATACAGTGGCTGGTGTTGCTGATAGGCCTACTCTATTTAGCATTCACAGACAAATGGGGACTGGCATGGATAACTACTCTGACACCTATCCCAGAGAATACGGATGCTACCAAAGAGCCTGACCCTGCCCCACAGCCCACCTCAGAAATGAACCACCCGGATTGGATGGGGGTTCTGGTGAAGGAGATAGGCTGAGAGAATACACTTCCCTAGCTGGTTAAAAACCCTCCCCCTGTCTCAACGAGGAAGTGTCTGATGGTGCAGCAGTGGAACCCACAGACCTCACAACCGTCCAGGCTCCAGTCAGACCACAAGGGCAGCCACAGCCAGCAGCAGTCGCCCAGGTGGAAAAGAGGAAGTTTATGGTCAAATCAGACCAGCCAGTAAGTAATAATGGGGAAACAGGGCCCTCACAAAAAACGGGGAAGTCAAGACTTGAAATCACCACCGAGTCCCTGTCATACAAAAGTCTCCGTAATCTACAGAAAGACATTGCATGACGGGGTCGTGAGGCTTATACAACCTGGTTATTCTGAGTCTGGGACCTTATGGGTACGGGCGTACTGCTGGATAGTTGTGAGGCAAGGCAGTTGGGATCCCTGACCCAGGACCCAGGTGTAGACCAGATATTTGTAAGGGACGCAGGGCCCCTTTCTCTCTGGCAGCGGCTTATAACAAGTGTTAGAGAGAGGTTTGTCCACAAAGAGAGAATGCAGGAGTACCATCGCAAACTACAATGGAAGACCCTTGAGGAAGGGATCCAACAGTTGAGAGAAGTGGCAATGTTGGAGGTACTCTTTGGGAGAGATGGACAACATGGTAATGACCCTGACAAGGTCAAGTGTACAGGGCAAATGTTGTGGAACCTGGCAAAACTAGGGCCTTCCCAATACACCATCTTCATTGCAATAATTAATGCCGACGACAACCGAGAGACAGTGGGTTCTGTAGCCGACAAGCTCAGAAATTATGAGAGCATGATCAATGGCGCGATGCAGGCTCATGTCTCGGCTGTGGTTAAAGACCTCAAAGAGGATATGAGGGAAATGAGGAAGGAGGTGAGGAGGATGAGCGCGGCACCAGTGCAGGTTACAGGCCCCAAAGTCAGAGCCCCCCAGCTAGGGACAAAGGGTACACCCCACGAACTGAGCTGTGGTACTTCCTGTGTGACTATGGGGAAGATATGAGGAAGTGGGATAGGAAACCTGTGGCCGGTGGCGTGGGCCGGACAGCTGACCACAGGGACGGCCGGCGACTCGGCGGCTTGTTCTGAGAGCTTCCTTTTCGTTAAGTCAGCTTCAGCTAGGGACTTCTTTTCCCCTCGCCGCGAGCCGGGCTTCCCTGGGATGGTGGCCGCTGTCCTAAAAACTGGAGAGCTGCTGAGAGAGAGAGTGTTCCTTTGCCCGGAGCCCCAAATCAGACACAAGACACGAGGGTCCGCTCTGCTTGGGCTCAGGGGCAAAAGACCCGGAATCGCCCAACATTCAGACTTTTATTCTGAGGGTTAAAACTTATCTCATAACGGTAGAGGGGAGGACACGGAGAAGGGTCGAAGGTCAGGATGCAGTCAGGAAGAAGGAAGGGAGGAAAGAGTGAGACACAAGATACTATTGTTAACTGAGAGGCAAGCGGGGGGGGGGGGGTTCGACTCCCTTTCCAAGGCCAAACTAAACTCTACCTTCAGAGGGGCCTCACTTTCTAGGCCCCCAGAAATTCTTCAGGGGATATGTCATTCTCTGAGCTTGAACCACCGCTACAGAAACCCATTTCTGTCTTGGCAGCACGGGTACAGTAATTCAAGGAAGGAAACACTAACCGAGGCAGTGGTTCTACTAAAGTGAAGGTAGCCTCAGCCTAATGCCGTGTGGGGTGTGTGGAGTGGAATGAGGTCCCTGCGTTTACCAGAAGTGTCTCCTTGGCTCTGAGAGATCACTCTGGCCAGAACTGCAGGGTTCTGTGCAAGCAGACCGTTTCTACCCCTGCCGGTGGCTGGCAGTGCACACACTCACCCACTTGCTGGATAGCTCCCGTGCTACCAGGGATTCGGAACTGCAGAGGCCCAGACGCTTGGAGTTCTAGAAATATTTATTCTGAAGGGGACCACGAGCGTAAGACAGCGGATGACCCCCGAGCATCCCTTGTTATAGGGACACTCGGCCAATGGTCAGGGGGCACGGGGGCGGAGAGAGAGCAGGGGGATACAGTGACCACTAATGGGGAGAGGGGAGGGGTGGAGTGAGGGAACAGGTCAAGGCCAATGAATACAGGAGGATTAACATATCAAGGTGAGATAGCTTGGGGAGAACCCATTCAATTCTTAGGGGTATTTTAAACCTCAGAGCAGTCCCACCAGCGTGACTCTTCTGTTTTGGGACCTATGGGCTCTTTGGTAGTTCCCAAGGTGGACTCTGCCACCCCAACACTGAGTCCCTTTGGGTCTTTGTAATAGCTGTTCTGGAGGAAGTCTATGCCCAGAATACACGGGGCCTCTGGGCCAGTCATAATTGGATGTTTCTGCCACTCTGTCAGGCTCACCTTGGCTTCTAATAAGGTCAGTTGCTGTGATCCTCCTGTCACCCCAGCAATGGAAACAGGTTCTGCCCCCACATATCCTGATGGCATTAGGGTACACTGTGCACCAGTATCAACCAACGCTTCATATTTTTGTGGTTCTGATGTGCTAGGCTATTGGATCTACACCATCCAAAAGACCCGGTTTTCCCATGCCTCTTCTTGGCTAGAGGAGGGGCCCCTCTAGCCCTGGTTATCGTTAGTTTCCTGAGCATACATACTAGAGGTTCCTTCAAGGGGATCCAACAGATCATCCTTCCTTCTGTAATACCTGGCAGCTCGGTCATGGGAGGCTGAGGCTACCTTCCCTTTAGCAGAACCACCGCCTCGGTCAGTGTTCCCCTCCTTGAATTGCTGTACCCGTGCTGCCAGGGCAGAAGTGGGTTTCCTATCCCACTTCCTCATATCTTCCCCATAGTCACACAGGAAGTACCCCAGCTCAGTTCGTGGGGTGTACCCTTTGTCCCTAGCTGGGGGGCTCTGACTTTGGGGCCTGTAACCTGCACTGGTGCCGCGCTCATCCGCCTCACCTCCTTCCTCATTTCCCTCATATCCTCTTTGAGGTCTTTAACCACAGCCGAGACATGAGCCTGCATCGCGCCATTGATCAGACTCATAATTTCTGAGCTTGTGGGCTACAGAACCCACTGTCTCTCGGTTGTCGTCGGCATTAATTGTTGCGATAAAGATGGCATATTGGGAAGGCCCTAGTTTTGCCAGGTTCCACAACATTTGCCCTGTACACTTGACCTTGTCAGGGTCATTATCGTGTTGTCCATCCCTCCCAAAGAGTACCTCCAACATTGCCACTTCTCTCAACTGTTGGATCCCTTCCTCAAGGGTCTTCCATTGTAGTTTGCGATGGTACTCCTGCATTCTCTCTTTGTGGACAAACCTCTCTCTAACACTTGTTATAAGCCGCTGCCAGAGAGAAAGGGGCCCTGCATCCCTTACAAATACCCGATCCAGAGCTGAGTCTTGGTTCAAGGGTCCCAGCTGCCTTGCCTCACCACTATCCAACTGCATGCCCATACCTATAATGTCCCAGACCGGGAGTAATCAGGTTGTATCAGCCTCACGACCCCATCGTGCAATGTCTTTCTGTAGATTACGGAGACTTTTGTATGACAGGGACTCAGTGGTGATTTCAGTCCTTGTTTTTTTACTGGCTGTGAGGTCCCTGTTTCCCCATTATTACTTACTGGCTGTTCTGTACTGACCCTAACCTTCCTCTTTTCCAAAGGGGCAACTGCTGCTGGCTGTGGCTGCCTTTGTGGTCTGACTGGGGACTGGAAGGCTGTGACGTCCGTGGATTCCACTGCTGGACCATCAGACTCTCCCTCGTTGGGACAGGGGGAGGGAGTCCCACCAGCTTGGGAAATGTATTCCCTTAGCATCCTGCTCATCCCATGTATTTCCTTCACTAGAACCCCCAGAACATGGTTCATTTCTGAGGTGGGCTGTGGGGCAGGGTTAGGCTCTTTGGCTGCATTTTTAGTTTCTGGGGCAGTGTCAGGCTCCGTGACAGCATCCCTATTCTCTGGGATAGGTGTCAGAGTAGTTATCCAAGTCAGTCCCCATTTGTCTCTGAATGCTAAATAGAGTAGGCCTATCAGCAACACCAGCCACTGTATGATGTCATTAGCATTTAGAGCAGATTTGAGCCCTTCAAAAATTGGCAGGGTAGGCCCAAAGAGCTGGGTGAAAGGTTGGGAGAAGGTTTCTCTTGGTGTCATTTCCCCACAGTATGTACCATTATTAAAGTAATCCTAAAAGCATGTCGTTAGTGTGTGATAACTCTGAATCAATGTGCCTGTTGTCCAGAGGAAGTTAAAAATACATTAATTCCTCACTTTATTAACCTATAATGTAAACTGTATAACAGTTACAGTAGCGTTAGTTACAGGAATTATGTTTAGCTATGGGGCTGCAAATGGAAAAAAAGGTAGCTGTGACCACGTGCCACCTGAACCAAGGTAAGTTAGACTACATGGTGTTACCTAATGAGGTTCCTATATCTAACACACAAAACGATGTTACTCAAGAACTATTATTCTTTTTCCTCTTGATGCCTTCGGGCTCCACCTTGACACGCCAAAATCTGTCCTCGTTTGAAAGACAGGTGTCTGCTAAGGACGGTAGGAGCCTCCCTTGGAATGTAAAATGTAAACCCTTTCCCTCCGAATTGTTATAAATTTGAAATCAAGGGGCTCTCTGGAAGACATATGAGGATAGGAATAAAAATTCTTTACTAATATGTAAAACAAACTAACAAATAACAAAAACTATAGCATAAAACCACAAACAGAACCAGACACCCAGTACCAGCCTGCTCAGCCTCAGGCACTTTTCCCTTGGGTGCAGTTCCAGTCACTGCCGGCAGGGGCGCTGGTGGCTCCCTGACGGCAGGGCGGGTGCGATGATTCCCGCGCGGCTGCAGGGGGCGCTCCGGCGCCAGACAGGTGACACGAGGTGATGGCGGTGGAGCTCAAGGCAGGGAGGGGTGGAGGAAAGGCTTTTCTTCACAAGCCCTCCGGGCAGCGATGTTGGTGCCACAGCAGGATCCCCGGGAACAGCGAGTTGGGACAGCAGGAGGTCCCGGCAGGCAGGGACTTGAGGCTACAACGTAGTAAAGTCTCGGACCAGGGAGCAGGGCAGGATAAGCAGGGAAGGACCGGGCAGCGCCTTGGCAGGGCAGGGGGAGGGAGAGAACTCACATCAGAAGGGAGAGCAGGTCCATGCTGGCGGTGCGCTGGGGGTGCATCCCTTTAGCAAGCGGCAGCTCTGACCGGTCTGCTCTGAGATCCCCCAGAGAGCAAGGGAGAGCAACAGCTGTCTCATCTTGCCTTTTTACCAGCCCAAATCTCTCGTTATCTCTGCCCCCTGAGAAGAAGCTTGCCTCTCTCTGGCTTGGCTACCTTTTTCTGTTTTTTTAAGTACCCAACCATTAGTTCCTAAGCAACTTATGGGAGAAAAAATTCCTTAAGAAAAACAAAGGGAAAAAATTCAAACCCCAACATCTCTCTATTAAAGAAGTGGAATTTTCTCACAAAGATAAAAAGATGTTGTTGTTACAATTCACTTAATTATAGAGAAGCAAAGAGAGCTCTCTGTGAATTGCCGAAAAATTTCAGGTTTGAATATTCTCCAAAACAAGATTAAAAACTCAAACGAGGTTATATGTTGGTACCAAAAAAAAAATCTATACTTTTACTTTATTAATGGTAAAAGAGGCAAGGAGAAAGAAAGGGGGAAAGTGGAGAAAAGGTGGAGAGAGCTAAGATTATTTTATTTAACAGTAAATGAGAAAGAGAAAAAAATAAATAGAAAAAAAAAAGGTGGGGGGGGGACAGAAAGAATGACAGAGATATTAAGTAGAAAATATCACCACTCTGTGGATCCCAATAGTGTCCTGTTGATCCTCTCCATCTGGTCTTGGTGGTGAGGGTCCCCCGGAAAATATAGAATTCAGTGGATTAATATATGTTTGGGCCAGGTGGGAATGCCTAGGTACCTCCCGGGGCGGAGCAAATTTGACACTCTCTTGGAAGAGACTCTAGATCAGTTGCATCACCTTGCATCATGTGCAGTCATCTGGTGCAAGGCCTCAGGAATGAGTCTGGGGAACACTTCAGGGGGTCTTTGATGGATTATGATAGCCTGAGCTGCCTCTCACATGAATGTCCCATGGATGGGGCCTTCCCAGGGTGAGGGGGTTTTACAGCTGAGCCAGTTTGTGTAACAGAGGATGGATGTTCACTGCCTCTGACCAGAGGTTATGCCACACACCCAAAACTCTCCTCCTCCCCCTTTGGTGGTGGTGGGGGGGGGGGAAGTCTATGCAAACCTGGCCTCATCAGATAAACCTGTGGGCTATGGCCTCCCATACCCCAAACCCAGCCAGGGATGATTTTCAGGACAGCTGCTGGGCTTGTCCCTCCCATGCCTTATCTGCTTCTTCCCAGACCTGAGATGATTGAATAACAGTGTTACCTTTATCTTATCTCAAGTTCCGTTAGGCGACTTAACTCACAGTCTAAGGTTCCAGTCAGGAGGCATATTCAGGGTGGGGTGGGCTTCCCTGGTGCAGCTTCATTGGTGCAGCTTCGTTATACAGTGTTGCTATAATGGGCAAAAGTCTCTCATAACAATGTTTAAGCCATGAACCATAACATTTCAGTCTCTGACGGTTGTTAAATACTTCAAAGCATTATTGCCATAGGTTTGGGGCCTCTTTGTAAGGGGGGAAGGGAGATAAGAAGTACGGAGGCTGTAAAACACAGTCTGGCGAAGATTTGTGCATGCTCTGGGACCTCTGATATATGTAACTCAGGGCTCAGGCCCTGCTGCTTTTTGCCCCTGCTAAAATCAGTTTAGCAGAGTCTCTGTGTGTGTCTCCATTTGTTTTTGAAATCCTCCAGCCAGCAAGATGATGGAATAAATCTACTCTTTGCACTTCAGCTGTGAGTCGTGGTTGCCTTGATGTTACCTACATATATTTGATTCACACAGGGACTCATTTCAAAAACAGCCTCAGAGACACCTGGGCCAGAGAGTACGGTATCGAGTGGGTGTATCCTATTCCCTATCATGCACCAGACTCTGCAAAAATTGAATGGTACTGTGGGGAGGAAAGGGTTAAAACTGGAAGATTTTGTGAGAAGGGAGAAATAGTTAATTTTGCTCAAGATGACCTTGCAGCTGGGGGATGCTAAGAATATTTAGTGTGGGAAATTTCACGCTATTTTCTGCCTGTCTTGAGCAGTGGAATTTCTGTAGAAGATAACAGAATGCTGTAAAAGACCAAAAAACCATTCTTCAGGGGCCAAGTCCTCCTGGTGGGGGAAAAGAGAGATAAGAAGCTTAGAGATTGTAAAACACAGCCTTGTAAAGGATTGTGCCTGCGCCAGACCTTTTTGAAATGTGAGGCCTGAAACAGTCCAAGTGCTTTTTGCCCCTGCTAAGACGGAATAAGCTGAGCAGTGTATGTGCCCCCATTTTTGTCAGCGTGGTGATGGAACAAATCTATTCTTTACACTTCAGCTGTGGATTTTGGCCATCTTGGTTACCTACATATATTTCAGTTCATGCAACAACAATGGACTGGTAAAAACCACACTGAAAGCAATGGGTGGTGGTGATGCCTTTTTCTCTGGTCCTAGAATTAAGAGCCAGACACAGTTAAGGGATAAAAGAGTTTTTACCTCGGTATTTAATAAGGATCCATATGGTGCAACAATTCGTCAAGGTGGAATATGCCAAAATGCACACACACGGTATATCATGTATACAATTTTATAGACCTTGCAAATTAGCATATCTGACAAAGATTCCCCAGTGAGAGGCTTAAGTGAATGGCATGACATTTCTCTATTCCAAAGTGTTCCCCCCAGACGGGTTTAATCCTAGTTTACAGAATATGTTCTAGAGAGAACCTTCGTTTCTCAAGAGAGCATAAGGTTTTCCGGCCTCCAACGATGAGGCCTTCAGGATGTTTGGTCTTCTGGTCTAGCAGAATACCAGGACTATGCTAAGATATCAGGCTAAAGAATTACAAGTACGTATGCTAAGAATACTGAGAATACATAAAGGTATATAAAAAGAAAAGGCAAAAAATCATCATGGCATCAGAGGAACCTTCAAACATTGAGATCTACATTTAGCGAAGGCCACCTGGTTAGTTAACACCAGAGGCTCTACCAATCGATCTGGCCCTGCCAAATCAAAACCTCCACATACTGTAGAAGGGGATAAAGTCCCCATGGTGCATATGAGGAATGAGTTATGGAAGACAGTTTGGATTAGTCCTGCCTCAAGCAAAGGCAAACCCATCCATGGGATTGTTTTTGCTTAAGGACCCGGGTGCACTTGGTGGGTCCTGCAGAGATATAGGGAAACATAATGCGTACCTCAAGGGGATTGGATTTTTTGGTGAGAACAGTCTGTAATGTTGAATTTTATGATATTGGTTGCTAAATGACACTGCAACTGTATGCCAGAACTCCCATGGCCAATGAGAATGGACTGCTCCAGATACACCAGTTGGGAGCTCCTGATGCAGCAACCAGCTGACAACACACCAGCCCTCCTGCCCTGGAAGACACCTAGGATGGACAGAACTCACAGTCATGGACTAAATGAACTCAACAGACACCTTGGAGGGACAGCTATTGACTATGGAAATTATAGCTGTGCTTGTATATATTTATTTTTATGGATATGGGGGGAAGGTGTAGGATCTGGTGGTGAGTAGATGGTATAGAATAAGGGGTGAATAACGTCCTGGTTCCAGCCCAGATCAGCAGGAGGGGGCATGACCCAGACTGTTATTCCATACCACATTACATCATTGCCAGGGGCAGGGAAAAGGGACTCTCTTCCAGGAAGGAGGGGCATCCCTTTCCAGTGGAACAAATTGTGACAGGGTGGGGAACCCATGTACCAGAAAACAGGAATAGCTGTGGCAGACAATTGTCTGTACAGATCTACTGACAGGAAAATTAACATTATTACATTAGCAAGGCTATTAAGCAATTAGCATATGATGTAAATTTAATTTCATTTTTTAATATTAAATTACAAACCATCAGTATTGATGAAATTGGCAATCTTTCTATATTACTGTATTATAAACCACTGCACAGACTCTTGGGAATTTCTATATTAAAGACTATATAAAATGAATTTGAACGGGACTGAAGGTTTATGATTTGTTTTGTTCGATGTAGGATTTCTATGCTGAATGACTGACAATTTCATAGGCACCCTTTTAGCAGAAGACAAACATGGTAAAGATAATATATTTGGCACTAGGGAAAAGTGTTGAAAAAGTTAATAAAAGTTCATTTACAGGAATTACATGGCAAGTTCATAAGAACATATAGTCATTGCATGCAGCAACTCTTCTGTTGTCATGATTGACATAAAGGCTGTCGAAGAGGTGAACATTGCGTCTGTTTTGACAAATTAAATTATTATGCTTGCTTATTTGCATTAATGTTTTCATCTGGTGACAACACATGAAGGCTGGCTGACTATGGATGCCCCTGAAGACTGTGGCCTAGAAGAGAATTTGCATTTCATGTTGTCAGCATTCAGACAGGAGGGCCTAGTTACAGCCAGTGCTGCTCACTTCTTATCTTTTCCTAAGGGGCCTCAGCCAAATAAACCATCAGCCCTTGTTGTAGCTGTTAGGTGTTGCTCAGCTGTTTTCTTCAGCTGTGGGGATGTGGAGCTACAGGAGCCAAGCTGGGCACCACTAGAAAGAACATTTAGACTTGCTGAGTAATATTTCAATGCAGTTTTTTACACCACTTAATTATAATCAAGTATCACTGAAATTATAAAAAAACCATCACTGTGTGCATGCCCTTGCATATAAGGCTGGCTATGTAACGAAGGGAGCTGAAGAGAATCATATGTATGGATTTGTGTTGGTAAGAGCTGAGGGTCCCAGGCCCTCCACCAGTTAGACTTCCAGAATATTTTGGCAAATCACATTAAACTACATATCCACTTGCACAAAATACAGCAACATAACTTTCCAAATCACATCTATAAGAGCAAACATATGTATTTGCCTTCAGCAATAAGAATGCATCCATATATTTGTTTTGATTTCACAGTTGTGTGATTTGGTATACTATTTATATAGAGCTTGTTTAGCATAACTTGCTTAGCATTCGTAGCTAAATTTGCTGAAGCCTCAGGTGATAGGCCATGAACTTTCACTTAGATACATTGAACTTTTACCTAGATAAGTAAAAGAAGGCCTCAGAGCCAGTTCAAGCCAGAAGATAAGGAAGCTACGTTCATTAACAGAAGCTGCAACCTTAGAGAAAATAAATGGCCCACCTAGAGACAATGAAATGTATTGATGAAGAACCAGAAGACACAAGACCCTAATATTACTGCTGGTCTGAACTGTTGCATGAGGGGTGGGAAATTAAGATTATAAGGGTATAACTGCCCAGGGATTTCTTCTGTTTGAGGTCCCTCGTTGGAAACATCCAGCTTAAGCTATAGTGCTATTAATATAAAGGACTACATAGAAGAAGCTCATTTCGACTTATTGATTCAGGAGAAACCTAGAATTGAACCCTATTATGGTGGTTAGCATGTATAATTTCCATAGCACAGTAAAGGCAGCCAATTATTGCCAACACTTGGTTACAAGTAATTTGTACGTATTTGTTGGTTCATTTATAAAACTGGAAAACGTAGAGACTAAGCCTGGGAGAAAAACAACTGTGTTTAATCTTATCCTAACGATGAATTAAATTGCATTTTTCTTTCATGTTCAGAAAGCATCCGTGTTCCTCCCAGGGGCGGAACAGTCGAAGCCTCTCCCACAGCCAACCGTCCTGCCAGGCATAATGGCCACCCGCCGGCGCTAGAACTCCCGCCACAGCTCAGGACCGGGACTGCACGAAATAACCGTCGGAGCCGCTAGTTCCCGCAGCTGCCCCACCCCGCGTGGGCACTACCTGCTCCCCTGCGGAGAGAGCTAGCGACACGGAGGCGGGCCAATCCTAGGGGAAGCAGCCCCTCTACCCCCTCCTCCCGCTGTTTCCAGTCCCAATCCGACCAGTTGCGGCGCCTCACGGCGGCGTCACCCACACCCAACTGACGCTCCGCACCCGCAGCCATACAGTGCTGACAGGCACACATCCCAGACTACGACTCTCTAAATGCTCCGAGCAGTCGAACCACACCCCTCACCACCTGCGCACCCCGTCGAGTGAAAAGTGATCCTACCGTCACTTCCGCACGCTGTGCAGGCTGGGAATGCGAGTAGCGATTGGTCAGCGCCTGCCCCGCTTTTCAACGTGCAGGGGAGCAGGAAGCGGTAACGGCAGAGCGAGCGCGGCAGGGTGAGGGGCTCCTCACGGTGAGTTACCCAGCAGAACTGCCTCCCGAGTGTGACCCGGCCGGGAATTATAAAGGAATCGATTGAATGCGCCCTTTGATGACGTAATAACGACTAATGATGTGGCCGTGTTGCTAAACGCATGGTTCGGGCCGGCACTGGTTGGGTCCCCTCCTCAGGAGCGCCCTTGTGGGATACTTGCGCCCGCCGGCAGTTGCGTACACCTCTCTCGAAATGCCCGTACTCGTACCCGTTTCCATGTCCGTGTCCCTGTCTGTGTCCGGCAGGCACTAAGCGCTTACTGGGCCTTCTGCCGCTTCTGAGACTCTGCGGACGCACATTTGCTTCCCCGCCTGAGGCGGGCTCTGCTGCCGCCTTATGATTGGCGAGGTTCGCGCAGACTACTGTCAGCGCCCGCCAGTGAGGCTGTGGCTGTCCGCGCGGCTGTGAGGGGCTTTGACAGGGCTGGGCCTCGGCCTCGCTTTCGAGAGTTCCGCGCAGACTCGAGCCGGGGGAAACTTCAAGGAGTTTTGGCGGCGGGTCGCATTCCGCCTCTCAGCTACTATGGACAACGTGAGGCCTCTCCTGTCCCTCGGAAGTGCGACATTCAGTGTATGCCCTGCCCTACTTCTCAGGGCGTGCCTTGGTCGCCTCTGTCTTAGCGATAGCGAGGCCTTGTATGTGATTGAGAGGGAACTGAGAGGCTGGCTCGTGTCCTTGCTCTGTGGTTGCTATCTTAGAAGAAAAATAAATAGAAAAGTGCACAAGACATTCTCATATCTGTGTTATTTTGAAGCAACTACGGCTGTTACCCATCAAACACCCCTCATTCTCCTTTCCTGATTTGGCTACAATGAGATGGCTGTGGTTTGGCCAGTGCTCGGTCTGCTGTTCTGTGTTGTCTGCTTTGCCTGCCTGCATTTGGGTACAATACATATAGACAAGCAAGTATCTTGTGCCTGAAATAAGAGGAGTTCCTGTTGAAGTCCAGGAGTGTTGAAGTAATAAGATGGCTTCATTGAGGTAGATTTATAAGAACAAATTTGCTAATTGTGTGAGACGCATCTACTGTCAGAAGTTAATAAAGTTAAGTCAGTAGTCAACTGGGTCTACTGAAAAATCCAGGTAAATAACTGAATTAATCCAGTTTTCATTACTCATAAATGAGCTTGCATGTAAGTGTCAACTTGGAGCACTTCTGCCTGCCTTCCTTGGCATCTTGGTTTTTCTCTGAGGACTGCATTTCACTTCTTGCTCCAAAGTAGTCATGCTCTCATTGAACATATGCTGTTCTGTTGGGCTTTCTTCTGCAATATCACAGAGTTTAAAATGAGAAGGTTCAATGAATGCTGCAACTGTATTTTGATGGGTGATAAATTCACTTTTTTTTACTAGTCTTGTGCTAATTCAGGACCAAAAATTATCTATCATAAGTTGATTTTTTATTTGTGATTTTTAGTGTTCTGAGAGACTAAAACTTAAAAAAATTTCTTAGATTGGGGGGCTTGCTATGTTATTTTGGGGGCTGTAAGATCTCCCTATAAACACACAATTTAGAAGTAAACTCTGGATATGTGGAAATAATGAGATTTGAGGTTGAAATTTTGTTTGGTTTAACTTTTAGGGAATTACACTTTTAACTGTGAGTCATTTATCAATGTACAATGTGTCAAAAGTGGGCAAGAAAAAAATAAACAGTGAAGTAAATGGCTGACAACTTTCTACATGAAACTTCATGGAATGATGGGTGGAAGAAAGATGCTGATCATCTGTCTTAGACCCATCATTATAGATGAGGTGAAGGCAGCAGCATTCTTTTCCTTCAACCTCACTTTCTCTCTTGCCCTCACAAGATCCTGATATGTATTTCAACATCTGCTTGGCAAAGCAGTGACAGCAGATAGAGCTAGACTTCCATAAGCAGTTGCTTCTGCTCTTTTTTATCTCTTGGCAAAATGATTTTTCCGTGGGACAGTTTTTCTGAGATGCAAGAAAGAGTGTGTTTTGTGGTAAAAATTGGAATTCCACAATTTCCTTTACCTGATGTCTGTTAGTCATAAGACAATAACTTTGCTTTTATCATAACCAGGTAATTCTTCTTCAGTATGTTTGTTGGAAGCAAGGTAGAATTTACACATCTGCACGGGAGTGTTAGCAAGTATGGTGGCATCAGCTCAGGACTTTTCAATTCCAATGACATACAAAAAGTCTGCACAAGTTAGAGAACACTTGCTATCTAGTTTCTTCTAGCACTCTAAAGAAAATTGCTTCTTCGCCATACCTTAATTTCCATCTCTATATTCAATGTTTTGCTTGATACTAGCTGCTCTCCTAACTTTCTTCCTTTTGTCCATACTATGTACAAAAATAAAGGAATTTGAGACATATCTTTCACTATAAAACTCATTCAAGCCTAATGACCATCTTCTCTCAGAAACCTTATGTTCTTCAAAGTGAGTTAGATTATGACAAGAAACAGTTTTTGCATTAATGTGCATTTTGAAATGTCTTTGCTTTTTCTGTGGCATTCTCAGTGTGAGCCATGTAAATGTGGAAGTTGAAGATGAGTGCTGCTGCACAGATCTGAAGTAATTTTGCCCAGAGTTAATTTGTGAAATGTTTTCATTGAAGCATTTGAAGTCTCTCCAGAGATTCGTTTGCATCAGCAGCGCACCGTCTGTGTCTTATCCATAGGCACAGACTTCTGCTAAACTTTTTCCAGTCTGAGGATCTCTGCAACTCTCACCTCCAGCTATGTTTGCTGCATAAGTAAGGGAGGAAGAGCCATGAGATTACAAGCCTATATCTCTCTTTTAAAAGTTGGCAAAGATATTTCACCTTGTAGGGCGAGAAGTGTAAGAAGCCTGGGTGAGTAAGAAGCTCTTTGCTCCTGGGTGTAACAACACATTAAATCCCTGGCAACTCCTGTGTACCCAGAAGCTGAAAAGTGCTGTTTTATTACATCCTTATTTAAAGGAAGTAAACATCTTGCGTTTACTACATACAAAATGTGACTTAGGTTTGAAAAATTTTAGAACCATTCTTTCACAAAGAGGATTGGTAGAATTGCAAGAAGTAACTATAAAGATTCTTACATTATGTTGCCAAGATGGAGAATAGTTAGGCGTGGAGATGTTACACCCCTGCAGTATTTCCTTTGAGGGAGGTGGGTCCCTGCTGAATTTGTAAAATAAAGAAATGCATTTACCAACTTTGACTGTTTCTTCATGCTATCTCGGTTTGAGACAAGTTAGGAGGAAATGTTCTGAAATTAATGTCGCCTCTGAAGAAGGCAGGTCTTGGCACTCCCTCCCCCCACTGAAAGGAATATATTGGAGGAAAGTGAAAAAAACTGTTTATAATCTGCATATAAATAAGGCCATACTTCATTAACCCTCATGATTCCTACCTGACAGCTAAAATCAGGTAAACCTGTTACCAAGACATTTTGATGTTTCCATTGGTTTTGTAGTCTCTGAAAAGTGCTACTTAGTTCATGCCTGTATAATAAGCTGACTGTGCATAGTACTTTCTAAGTGGCACAGTATTCTTACTGTCCTACCACATCTTTTGCAGACTAATCCTGCCATGGAAGCCAAAGAAATTATGGAATGTATCCAGGAATTTCCTGAACACTATAAAGTTATTTTGGATAGACTGAATGAACAACGTGAGCAGGACCAGTTTACAGATATCACGCTGATTGTTGATGGTATGTATACCCCTGAGAACCAGTTGATATCCAGAGAATTCTGAAAGCTGTGCTGGGAAGCTGTTGTGTTTGTCATAGGTCAACTGTCAAACTGGGCTGCTAACATTCTTGGCTTTGTATTGGTGTGTGAGTTGCTTGCAGAGTTTCAGTTATTAATCTTGGGCTGAACAGAGTCTCCAATAGATATTAATAATTTTGCTTCTGCTTTTTATAGAATCCCAGAACGGCCTGGGCTAAAAGGGACCTTAAAGCTCATCTGGTTCTAACCCCTTGCCACGGGCAGGGACACCTTCCATTAGACCAGGTTGCTTCAAGCCCCATCTAACCTGGCCTTGAACAGTTCAGGGATGGGGCAGCCACAGCTTCTCTGGGCAACCTGTGCCAGGGCCTCACCACCCTTGCAGGGAAGAATTTCTTCCTAACATCTGATCTAAATCTCCCCTCTTTTAGTTTAAAACCATTCCCACTTGTCCTATCACTATCTGCCCATGTAAAAAAAATAATTCTTTTTTTATAAGCCCCCTTTAGTCACTGGAAGGTGCCCTAAGGTCTCCTCAGAGCATTTTCTTCTCCAGGCTGAAAAGCTCCAACTCTCTCTGCCTGTCTTCATAGGAGAGGTCTTTCAGGCCTGTGAGCATCCTTGTGGCCTCCTCTGGACCCACTATAACAAGTTCACATTATTCTTATGCTGAGGACTCCAGACCTGGTTGCAGTACTCCAGGTGGGGTTTCATGAGAGTGGAGTAGAGGGGGAGAGTAGGGAGTCGATACTGAAAAAGGGCCTGAACTTGTACAAATATTGGTTGATTATTTAAAAAGAAAAAAATAAAAAGGAAAACAGGCTTGAAATAAGGTCATCTTCTTGCTTCTTGAGTATCTGCCTACTATTTTAATCTATAATTAAAATAGGGTAGAACAACTCATCCTTTTCTATGTGTTTTAAAGACATAAGTATTAGTTTAAAAGGAAGATGGAGATGCAAATGGTTATTACCTCATTAGAAAAGGTGGTGTCTGATAGGTCACCTAAGACTGCTTCTTATCCCAAACATGCCTTAGAATGGATGAACACTTCAGTGAAGATAGGCAGTGTCCATTAGGACAGACCTAGCTAAAGGAGTACCACCTGATCCTTAAAAGGATAGCAAGAATTTACTTGAAAGAAAAGGGATCTATGGAGCCTGGATTAGTAAAAAGTAAGCAAATGAAGAAAATATTCTTTGGAATCACCATAGTTTCACTGACACTTGCACAAAACTTATCCTGAATGTTTGTTCCAGCTCTAGTATTACCAAATCCGCGTGTTGAGCTCAAAACTGTTTTCTTGTGCAGCTGTGTAGGTCTAATACATATTGGTTCTCTTAACTCTCTCCCACGGAGCCTTCTGGATGTTCATGCCTGCACCAGGGAGAAGGAAACAGCATGATGGGGAATACACAGTCTGGACAACAGGAAGAACAGAGCTAAACCAATTTTGTTCTGCAGGGATCTTTATGCTGGCAGAAGTGATGATTAAATGCATCCATATGTAAGAGCAGCGAAAACCAAGGAGAGCTTTGTGTTGATTTGGCACAGACTAGATTTTGGTAGCAGGGGAGGGCCACAGAAGTAGCTTCTGTGAGAAGCTGCTAGAAGCTTCCACCATGTCCGACAGAGCCAATCTCTGATGGCTCTGAATATGGACATGCTGCTGGCCCAATTAGAGAGGCTCATAATGCCTCTGTGATAACATATTTACGAAGAAAATCAAAGCAGTGCACGTGCAGTTTTTCCAGGGATGGCAAGGCACTGCGGCCGCCGCAATCTTGGTGCAGCCCGCAGTGAGCCTTGCCAGCCTGGCTGCCCCTAGCTAGCCACACTGCGGGCAGAAGGGCAGGGATGTTTGCAGCAGCTTCTCCTTCCTGGCGCCTCGCATAGAGGCGTTAAATAGCGCCAGCGCCATGGCGGATGCCCTGTGCAATGGCAGCGGGACCAGCGGGTCGCGAACTTGGCAAGCGACTCCCCAGTGCGGAACCTAAAATGAAATCGACCTTTTGGTGCTGTGGGATCCTGCAGGAATTTTTGAATTGGTGGAACTTGTTGGCAATGGTACTTATGGACAGCAGTTTTCCTTCTAGTCGGAGAAGAGGAAGTGAGGACATGTGAGGGAAAACAACATGGCAACACCAAGGACAGTGGAAAAAGAGGGGGAGGAGGTGTTGCGGTGACTAAATTCACTCTCCCCCCCCAGCCAAACGCTTTCCCGGGGCTTCCCCTTTCTCTCAGTATCCCATTGGCTCTTGACCCTCTCTCCCATTGGTCTCTGCTTATGTAAATCAACCTGTCTCCACCCCCTAGCCCTCAGACTATCAGTCGATGATGCTCTGCCTGCCCCTTAACTCCTCGGGATAAAACCCCACGATTTCCTTCCCCTCTCTGCCATTTGGTGTTGCTCCCTTCGAGATAATAAATATCTTGGAATCGCAAGCCAGTGGTCCCTCCCCCCTTTTTGTCTCCAGGGGCGCCTCAGAGTGTGTCAGTGGCTGCCTAAGTCCATCTGCAGGGGTAGGCCCGTGTTTGCGTAGGTGCTGCATGAAGTACCACCTGCGTGGCTCCACAAGGGACGCTACAGGAACACGCACTGCAAAGGTCCACCAGACCACGGCACGCTGCATCAAGGAGGTGCTCCAAGCACCAGAGATAAGATTCCCCTGCAGGCCATGGTGAGGACTATGGTAAAATAAGATGTCCCCCTGCAGCCCGTTAAGTCCACGTGGGATGCAGAGATCCACTCACAGCCCGTGAGAAAAGTACTCATGTCGTAGCGGGTGGATGCCAGAGAAAGCTGTGATCCAGTGGGAGACCTGAATAAAGAGAGAGGGCCTCTGCTTCCAGAGAGAGAGAGGGCCCTTGCTTCCAAACCAGAGCAGCCTATCCTTAGAGGACTGCACCCCATGGACAAGTGACCCACACCGCAGCAGTTTCAGAAAGGGTGTTTGCCTGTGGGAGGAACTCACGTTGCAGCAATTTTGGCAGGACTGCTGCTCGTGAGATATGAGCCATGCTGGAGAAGTTCACAGAGAACTGTCTTCTGTAGGAGAGACCTCACAGCATAGCAGAGGGAAGACTCCTCTCCCTGAGTGAACAGAAAAAGATCTTGGGTGACAAACTGACCAAAATCCTCACGCCCTGTCTCCCTGCGCTGTTGGTAGAAAAGAGGGAGGGGCTGGGAGGGAAAAAAGGTGTTTCAAAGGCTTATTTTACTTTTCATTATCTTTCACTGACTCTGTTAATAATAAAATTTCCTTATACCTTTAAATTTGAACCTGTTTTGCCCTTGGAATGTTTTCTCCCAATCCTCATCTGTTGTGGTTTCACACTGGCCCAATGCCATGCACCCACAAGAGTCGCTTGCTAACCCTCCCCTGCCACAGCTGAGCAGAGGAAAGAAAAAAATTAATGAAGGGTTCATGAGTTGAGATAAGTACTAGGAGAAAACACTTCAAGGGCAGAACAGGCTCAGCTTAGAGGTAAAAAGTGAATTTATTACTAACAGAATTAGAGAAGGATAATGAGCAGTAAAAGAAGCCCTTAAACACCATTTCCCACCCCACCTCCCCCTGCCCCTTCCTTCTTCCCACCAACAGTGCAGAGAGACAGGGAATGGGGGTTTTTGGGTCAGTTCATTACTGAGATTTTCTTCCGCTGCTCTGGGAGAGGAGTCCTTCCCCTGAGACCATGGGGTTCCTCCCATAGGAGACAGTTCTCCGTGAACTTCTCCAGCGTGGGTCCACTCTCCCGAGCAGCAGTCATACTGCACCTGCAATGTGAATTCCCCCCACGGGCACACAGTCCTCTCAAAACTGCTGCGGTGTGGATCACTCTTTCCACAGGGCGCAGTCCTCCAAGGACAGGCTGCTGCAGCCTGGAAGCAAGGGCCCTCTCTCTCCACTGGGTCTTCCACTGGATCACAGCCTCCTCCAGGCATCCACCTGGTCTGACATGAGCACCAGCCCCACAGGCTGCGGGTGGATCTCTGCATCCCCCATGGACTTTCATGGGCTGCAGGGGGACAACCTATTTTACCATGGTCTTCACTGCAGCCTGCAGAGGAATTTTGGCTCTGGTGCCTGAAGCACATCATCCCCTTCTTTCTCCACTGACCTTGGTGTCGCCATGTTGTTTTCCCTCACACGTTCTCACCTCCTCCTCTTCTCTGACTAGAAGAAAAACTGTGATTTGTTTTGATTTTCTTCTTAAATATGTCATCACAGAGGCATTACCAACCTCTCTCATTGGCCCGGTTTTGGCCAGCAGCATGTCCATCTTCAGAGCCATAGGGATTGGCTCTGCTGGGCATGGTGAGAACCTTTCAGGAGCTTCTCACAGGAGCCACCTCTGTGGTCCTCCTGCTGCCAGAAACCATGCCATGCAAAACAAATACATCATCCCATGAGCCCTTCATTAATTTTTTTCCCTCTCCTCTGCCTGAATCTGCCCAACTGAGAGCAAGAAAAGATGAGTCAACAGCTTTTGTGGGTTCCTGGCGTTTGGCCAGTGTCAAACCATGACAAGCTTGGATAAAATCTGAGAGCTGAGACCAAGACACAAAGAAAAAAGTTGGAACAGGATTTTCCCACAACTTAAATATTTGAAAAGAGAAACATTCTTGAGTGAGTCCTTCAACTGATTGAATTGCAGAGTTTCAACAAGGTCAATGATGTCAGGAAGGATCTGCATAAGATGGGAGAGGCTAGCTGCAGTGGTATCCCATGTTACAAGGAGACATGCTAAGTGACTATGTGCTGCTGGAATAGATTTGTAGACTGGGTGATTCTGCAGCTGTTCTCTGCATCTGGACTTATTCTGCACCATGAGTAAAGAAGGTGTTATCTTAAACCAAATTTTTTGTCTCTCTTTTTAGGTCACCATTTCAAAGCTCATAAGGCTGTGCTTGCTGCCTGTAGCCAGTTCTTCTACAAATTCTTCCAAGATTTCACTCAGGAGCCCTTGGTGGAGATTGAAGGTAGTCTGATTCCTGTAAATTAAAACCTTCAGAGTTGCATGCCCATGCTCAAAATTAATGTAGTATCCTTGGTATGGGCTTAAATGCATGCTTGATCATATTGATTAGCTTTCTAGATATCAGCTCTTGAGTTGTGAGGTAATGTTGTGGTTTAACCCTGACTGGCAACTAAGCACCTCAGAGCCAGACTGGCTCATTTTCCACCAGTGGGATGGGGGGAGAATCAGAAGTGTAAAAGTGAGAAAGGAACTCGTGGATTGAGATAAAACCAGTTTAATAATTAAAAAATAGTAATTTTGTAAAAATTATAAGTAAAAGAGAAAAGAAAGGGGAAAAAAACAAGGAAGACAAGTGATGCAAATTAAAACAGTTGCTTGCCACCAACTGACCAATGTCCAGCCAATCTCCTAGCAGTGGCCCCTCCACCTGCCTCCCACACACACTTTATATACTGAGCATGATGTCATATGGTCTGGAATATTCCTTTGGTCAGTTGGAGTCACCTGTCCTGGCTGTGTCTCCTACCAACTGCCCACACACCCCCAGCATGCTCACTGTCAGGGCAGTGTGAGAAACAGGAAAGGTTTTGGCTCTGTGTAAGAGCTGCTCAGCAGTAACTGAAACATCCGTGAGTTATCAACACTGTTTCAGCACAGCAAGGACATCGACCTGTTGGAGCAAGTCCAGAGGAGGCCACCAATATGATCAGAGGGCTGGAGCACCTCTGCTATGAGGGAAAGGCTAAGAGAATTGGGATTATTCAGCCTGGAGAAGAGAAGCTTCAGGGTGGCCTAATTGGGGCCTTCTAGTACCTGAAGGGGGTCTACAGGAAAGATAGAGACTATTTACAAAGGTCTGGAGTGATAAGACAAGAAGAAATGGCTTCACACTAGCAGACAGTTGGTTTAGATTAGATATTAGGAAAAAATTCTTTACTGTGAGGGTAATGCGACCCTGCACAGGTTGCCCAGAGAAGTTGTGGACTCTTCATCCCTGGAAGTGTTCAAGCCTAGGTTGGATGGGGCTTGGAACAACCTGGCCTAGTGGAAGGTGTCCCTGCCCATGGCAGAGGGTTGAAACTAGATGATCTTTAAGGTCCCTTCCAACCCAAACCATTCTGTGATTGAGCACAGATCCAAAACATAGCCCCATGCTAGCTACTACGAAGAAATTTAAATCTGTCCTGACCAAAACCAGTACAGGTAGCTATTGCCCCTGGAAAAACCTTCCCCTGAAGAAAAAACACAAATTAAAAGATACCTTGGGTGGGATGGAAGAACAGGATACACGTGGAGCAATACTTGCCTGGTAGGTAAGAAAGAATTTCCTGGAGCAATTCAGCTTCTAGTAACTTGCTACTCAGAGATATCTTGAGAGAGATCATATTTTTATCTTTAAGTTTGAACTTTTTTATTTTATACAAGTAGCTTTTGTCCATCTTATCCTTCTTTTTATCTTTGTCATGGAATGACTCTGTAGTTGTTCCAGATTCACCTGTTTCTATAGCAGACTTCTTATTCCAATGTGTGCCTTTTAAGAGTGGCATCTTCTTGAAACTGGCTATTGGAGTATTGTGAGCAGGCAAGTTTGAAAGACTGAGGAATTCTTAAAAGAGGCTGTTTTTCTTACTTGTAAACAGGTGTAAGTAACATGGCATTTCGTCACCTAATTGAGTTCACCTATACAGCAAAACTAATGGTCCAAGGTGAGGAAGAAGCAAATGATGTTTGGAAAGCAGCTGAGTATCTACAGATGCTAGAAGCTATCAAAGCACTTGAAATCAGGTAAACACATAAGCCCCTTTTTCTTCCCAACACTGAAATGTAGTCTTAAGAATCCTTGTATGAGAGCTGCAAGTATTTTGCAGTGTTCTTTTTCCTGAAACCACCTAAACTCATATGGTATTGTATACTCTTCTACTAGAAGATATGGGTCAGAATTATAAAGGCTAAAAAAATCAATGTCACGTCCTTTGGGCTAGAACTTGATGACAAGTGACATGGCTGGTTAATATTGCAGACATTGTAGGGCTGTGACTGTGATAACTAATACCAGGCCTCTATACTGACTGCCTGCACCTGATTGACAGCTGGCTGTACAGTGATGATATCTCTCAGGTACTTAGACCACATTAACACGTTTGCACTGCTGTTTTGATTTCATGAAGCTTTCTGCTTTCAAGAGAATAGGCAGTGATTTTAAAACTTCTTGTTCCAAATTTAGTCTCTGAAACTTCTTGAACAAATGTGGTTGTTATAATTGGTTTTATATGGGATTAGTACTTAATCAAATGTTGCTGTAGCACCTTTTATCCAGTACAAATGTTGCCTTTTTCCCTACCTGGAAATGAAACTTGAAATAGTTTTAGGAAGGAGGTAATATAAGAGCAGATCTTTATTTTGAAGGCCTTCAGGGGCAGTTATGGAAAGATATCCACAAAAGCCCACCCCTTCCAGGAGTGAATACATTTTTATAGGTTTTAGGAAATTAGCATAATTGATAAAAAGCACCAATTAGGAGGACAAGTAGAAATGCAATTCCCCCCCAGGTCAAGCCCTTTCTCTGGAGTCCCCCCCCAGCACTGGCTGGTTTTTGTCCATGAAAATGTATCTTGAAGAGTTGTTCCTGGTCTTGGTTCCCAGGAAGAACCAAGATAGGACAGGGGCCCTACACATCCTGGGGCTTGGAGCTCTGGAATTTATTTTGCCTTTCTGCCTGGGGAAAGGCCATGGAAAATTACTGGGAAAACTAGCCACTAATAAAATAGACTACAGAGTTAAAATACATGTGTGAAGAATACAGGGAACATATAAGAGAAAAAAAGGCAAAACTCAAACGACATCACAAGGAACTGTAATCCATTACCGAAGTCCAACCTGAGAAAAGCAGGTGCCATTCCCATCATGCTATTTTTCTTCCCCTTCCTTCTCTTTTACAAAGTGCTGTCATGTTCTCATTTCTCCTGTATGCTATGCTGTTCTTCTGTCATGAAGCAGGGGGAGGGGCAAAAAATGCCTCCCAGCATTACAGTTGTCCTTGCTTTCTCTTCTAGACATGCTGCAAGGTCTTTGTTTTCAGGGCAAGGAAAGACTTGTTTCTTCTTTATCTCCCCATAGACACACTAAGCTAAGGAGAGTGGCACTGACACGGTGTTCCTCTAGTAGCCAAACAAATAAAACCTCCATGACATGGTACCCTGGAAACTTGGTTTTGAACATCAGTGTTTTTTTTGTTTTTTGGAATCAAGATATTCTGTATATTGGTAGCAGGGCTGAAAACGTATGTTTGGGTTTCTTAGTAGAAAAGATAGGTGTCTTGGTTTGAAAGACAGGTGTATGCTAAGGAAGGCAGGAGCCTCCCTTTGGATGGAAAATATAAACCCCTTCCTTCCAAATTATTATAATTTTGAAATCATGGGGCTATCAGGCAAAGATATGAGAATAGGAGTAACAGTGCTTTACTAGTATGTATTATAAAGCTAACAAATAATAACTATGGCATTAACCACAAACAGAACCAGAAACCCGGTAACAGCCTTCTCGGCCTCAGGCACTTTTCCCCATTGGTGCAGTTCTGGTCACAGCCGGCAGGGGCGCTGGTGGATCCCTGTGGGCAGGGCGGGTGCGATGATTCCCGCGCGGCTGCAGGGGGCGCTCCGGCGCGAGCCCAGGTAACACGAGGTAATGGCGGCCTTGCCCGAGGCAGGGAGGGATGGAGGAGAGGCTTTGCTTCACAAACCCTCAGGGCAGTCGATGTTGGTGTCTCAATGAACTATCGGAAACAGCGAGCTGGGGCAGCAGGATGTCTCAGCAGGTAGGGGGTGCGAGGCTGCACCGTAGCAGAAACTCGGAGCAGTGCCGAAGGAGTGGGGAGGGACGGGGCAAGTGGCAGCTCGGCTTCTGGCAGGGCAGGGAGAGAGAGAACTCACAGCAGAAAGAAACCAGGTCCGTGCTGGGCTCCTGCGGTAGCAGCGAATTTCCTCTCCCAAGCAGCAGCTCTGATCGTATTGCTCCAAATCCCAGAGAGAGTGAGCTACTGCCCCAGCCTTGGCTTTTATCACCCCCATTCTCACGTTATCTCTCCCCTCTGAGGGAAACTCCCTCCTCCTGGCCTTGACCACCTTCTTCTGTTCTCTTAAGTACTCAGCTATTACAGTTTCTTAGCAACTTATGGGAGAAAAAATTCCTTAAGAAAAAAACAAAGGGAAGAAATCCAAACCCCAACAATAAGATTGTGCATTTCTAATTCTACTCTCCAACCCAAACAATACCCTTTTTTTACATTATTGAGATTCAACATGGTATCACCAAAATAACTTTTTAAAATTATTATTTAAGGGAAAGCAGACCTTTGCTGTCTGAAAAATTCAAGACACTTGAAATTGAAAAACTATGTTCTAATTGGTATCACTTTGAGTCTCTGAACACTGGTAGAGCTGTTTAACCAGGATTCCGAGCAGTCCATCAAGCTAAACTGTCTAGTCTGCAAATAATTCCCACTAATGTATAATGTTTGTTGGTTATGCTGTTGCCTTTTCCCCAACTTGGAAATGAAACTCAAGATAACTTTAGTAAGGAGGTAATAGAAAAGGATGTGAAAAACGAGGTCCAGTCTCCTGTTAAAATTTAAAGGTTTAATAAGACAATAAGGGACAAGATAGAGCAAAAGGTTACAACGCCCAGGACGCTGGGTACCCTTGGCACTGAGCCCAGAGCACACCTGCTATGGTGAGAGACTTTCTTTATATACTTTTCTTATTGCATCAGCCTGTTGCATATTCATAGATAATTATGCATATTCAAACTTTCCCCCAAACTATTTTACATGTTCCAGGAACTCGTTAGCATGGCTCCTCCTTGGGTCCGCCTTTTTAGAGCATGTGTAGTTCTTTTGGAGAGTTCAGTATCTTCCTTTGTCCATCAGTTTCCAACATATGGTTGTTGTTGATAGAGGTGTCCTGTGACCGGTGCTTGTCACACTTGTGTTTATCTAACTAAGCAGGTGGTTTATTGTAAGTTAGGTCCATTTTAACACAGCTGTATTAGTTATTTTTCAACTCTATCTAAGTTAGAACAAAGAAAAAAAGCATTTAGTAATCATTATGCTTTCGTTACAAAAGCTACTTCTATAAGGATTAACATTATATACATGTTAAAAACGAGGTCCTTTTCTGTTAAAGTTTAAAGGTTTTTAACAAAGAAATCAACAAGAAAAGACAAAGACAAGGCAGAGGAATTACAGCGTCCCTGGACACTGGGTGCACTTGGCACAGAGCCAGAGCACACCTCTCCTAGAGAGAGACTTTCTTTATATACTTTTTTACTGTTACAGCTTGTTGTATAATTCTAATTGTTATATGTGCGGTTCAAATAAATTGACAAGAACCAGGCCAATTATTCGAATTGGTTTATTAAGCAAGCGGTAGCAAGCAAAACAGCGCTGGGCGGCCGGGGAGTCTCCGCTCCGCCAACGACGCGCCCTTTGCTTCAAAAAGTCTCTGGTTATATACGCTTCTGTTCCCGGGCTCCATGGTGTACTCTGCGCCTGCGCAGCCTGTTGTTATGGGGTTGTTTTCTGCTTTTCGGTGGTCATGGGGCCGAAGGTCGATTGTCCCCTTACAATCGTGTTGTTCCTGTGAGGTTTGATTTTATCCCAAAAAAAAACATTCTGCAAGGTAAGTACATTATTCCTTATTTCCTATGAGGTTTGATTTTAACAAAAAAAAAAACATTCCAGGTAAGTACATTATTCCTTATCCTAAAGCACTGCTGCCTCCTGCAAGGTAAGCACATTACTCCTCGTCCTGAGGTCTTGTTTAATAAACAAGACATCCTGCAAAGCAAATACATTGTTCCCCGTCCTAAAGCTTGTTTAATGAACAAAGCACTTTTGCATTTTATCACATCTTCCTGTGTCTGAATATAGTAAGGTGCAGTTTAATAAGTTGTATCCTGCATTAGGTCATTAGCCACACATCTCTGCTGTATGACATACCGATACTGGAGAAAAACCTTATCACCCCTGTTACTAGAAAACCTGAAAGTGGTAGGGAGTAGGTTACATAAAAGGATTTATCAGGCTGCAAAGGAAGGTAAAAGTACAAATTACTCTGGTTACATTCTGATTTGAGGGGAAGATAGCCACTCATTTTCAAACCTGATAATCAGTAGTAAAACCTCCAGCATGTAAATGCTGTGGATAATCATAAGTGTGCGAAATGAAAGCATTGGCCCAGTGTCTTGGGGTGATTTTATGATGATGCTTTATTCCCTCTCTGCTTTATGCCCAGAAAACAACTGCTGTAGCTTTAAGATGGACCCGGGGAGTGGGATGGGGAGCCTTGGGCTCCTGTGTGCACACTGTTCAAGCTCCCTCTCTCTCTCCCAGGTGTGGTCAGCGACTATATGGATTGTTACTTTGTTCACTTGTTTGCTGGATTAATTTTCTCCAACTTAGGCAAGAAGCTTCTGGATTTTTTGGGGTTTTTTTTGGTTTTTCCCCTTCCCCTGGCCTGAAGGCTTTTCACTGGCAAATCCTTTCGGCAGGTTTTTTTGGGGTTGCTGTTTTTGTTTTTTTCTCTCCTGCCTGGGGAGTGGCTCCGGCCAGTCCGAACCATGGAAAGACCAAGCCAGCGAAAGAAGGGACATTAAACTCCAACAACTTTGCCGGCTGTGAGAAGACTCACGCCAGAAATCCAACAAGTTCCCAGCTGCTTTGTGAACTCTTTTCTCCTCCCCGATAAAGGGCAGTTGCCATCTTTGCCTCTCATCCACGTGACAAGCTGGGGGTGGGGTGTAAGGTTCAATTTTCTTTTTTTTTTCCTGTGCTTTGTGGGTATCTTGCTTTGTTACTAAACAGTTTTACTTTTTTTTTTTACTTTCATCCCCTGGTATCCATTTCTCTTATTGGCAGAAGAAAAGGGAGTTATTGAAGCCCTTTCTCTTTAGAGAAAAACACTAATTTTAGAGGTTTTTTTCTCCCAGAATTTGTCTCCAAACAAAGGCACCCAGTCAGCTCTGTTTGTGTTTGAGATGGGATGCTATCTCTGACATCTTGGAGGAAGGGGCTTTTTTATTTATGGTGCAAGGAAAAGAAGAACATAGCTAGGAGCTGTGCTTAAGCTCAGATAAATTAAATTAAAATACTCTTTTCGCATCCCAGTGGCTTTTTTCTTTTTTACTACGACTGTTAGCTGCATGTTTTACTGAAGTACGAGATGTTATAATAATCATTGTGTGAAGTCAGCTGTAGTGTTTTGTAAGTGCTGCGGACAACTGAATGCACTCCAGAGCTTGAGAGGTGAATAGTGTAGGAAGAACTTGAATCTTATTTCTGAGTAGGCAAGCCAAAGTACAGAATTTCTTATTTTTTATTTAAACCTATGTCATTAGGCTAATTGGCCTTTCTTCTTGATAGGTGCTTTGTATCATTCAAGTGGAGCCATTTAAAACACTTTAATAACCTTATGTTAAAGGCTCCACAGCTTTAACTGTGCTATTCTACAGCTCTAAGTAGTATAGATTACAGACAGATTAACATCTGAAATCGGTGCGGGTTATGTGGTCACTCATCATTCAGCTTCTTTGAGAAACATCTAGCTAGTGTTTAATGCAGAAGCTCAGCATCAGTGCTTATGGATCTTAACTATGTTTATGTACATGTTTTGCAGGAACAAAGAAAATTCATCACCCTTAGAATCAAATCAAAGGCAAGGTAAAAATAAAGCAAAAAAGAGGAAGATTGCTGAAACGTCTAATGTTATTACAGAAACACTGCCATCTGCAGAATCAGAGCCTGTTGAAATTGAGGTTGAGATTGCTGAAGGGACAATTGAAGTGGAAGATGACAGTATTGAAACACTTGAAGTAGCTTCTGCAGAGCAATCTATAAAGTACATACATACAACAGGTACATCAGATGAATCTGCTTTGGCTCTTTTGGCAGATATCACCAGTAAGTATCGTCAGGGAGAGACAAAATACCAGATTCAAGAAGAAGGTGGTAGTGCAACTGATTCCTCATACAAACAGGTAGAAGATATTGAAATTGTGGAACTTCAGCTGTCGCACGTGAAGAATTTATTCCACTGTGAAAAATGTAACCGTTCATTTAAATTGTTTTACCATTTTAAGGAACACATGAAAACACACTCTGCTGAGAGTTACAAGTGTGACATATGCAATAAAAGCTACCTACGAGAGAGTGCTTTGAAACAACACCTCACCTGTCACCACCTTGATGAAGGTGGTGCTAGCAAGAAGCAAAGACCTGGCAAGAAAATACATATATGCCAATACTGTGATAAGCAGTTTGATCACTTTGGACATTTTAAAGAGCACCTCCGAAAGCACACAGGTAAGAACACTGATATGGTCCTGTACTTGTGGCTTTGGGTCTAGCATTTTGGAGTTTTGCATGTTTTGGGGAAATAGAAAATATGCTGAAGAAAATGCATGAGTCCTGAGTGCTAGAAATACTTGGCTTGTAGTCGCAACTAAAATGCTGGTTGGGTTTTTAATTTTATATTTTTTGTTTTACATTGATATAAACTGAAGGACTGAGGTGGTTAAAAATAGATGCCTAAAACCAGAAAGCACTTATGAAGCTTCTCTCTTCAGCCTATTAAATCTTAAAATATTAATTTCAAAATAATCTCTTAAAGCATGTTTTTTTCTTGAAAAGTAACAAACTGAGGAGCCGCTCTTATTTTCACAATTCTACTAGTAAATGTTTCTGTTGCAATATGATCTAAACCATGAGCTCAGTGGAATATACATTTTAAAGTTTCTTTTGCTAACAGAACATGAGAGCAAATGCCTATTAATACATTAGGCATAAAATATCCCCTTGCTCTTGACATCTCATCTGATTTCATTTTCCTTGTTAATTAACGCAGCAAAACATTTCTAGTGAGTATAGTAGACTTGTTACTGTAAAATCTGCCTCTTTGAAATCTGAACAGTATCTTTTGAGTACAAAATTACTTGTGCTTTTTCTATATATGGGAGGTTAAGATGCTATTTTTTCATGTCACTGAAAAGTCTGTACTATCTGAATAGGTACTGAGCATTATATAGATAGCTCTGAATGTAAAATATATGTTGCCCTGATCATTCAGACATTTTTGTTTAATATGTCAGTCATGAGTCATCAGTAAGAATTTAATAGGGGGTAGCAGTCCTATTTCTTTTGCAGCTTGCTGTTGCAAAAGCCTTTTAATTGGAACTTTTTTGCATCTGTATATGACACTACATCAAATCTGCTCCAAATAGTCCCTTAAAAGTTGCATTTATGAACACTCTTTGGCAAATCCTTCTTCCTCATGAAGCAGGGAGTGTTTCTCCATTATGACCAAGCCAAATGCAAGGTACCTAACAAAAGTCTTTTCAGAGAAAAGTTTGTGGAGGATTAACAGAATAAGCCAAATATAACAGTATATTCGTTGCTGTTGTGACAGAAGGATTTTGGGTATGAAGCAACTTAGCATATCATAGGAGGCGCAGAGTACTTTCTAAATATTTATTGATGCAAGTATCCCACATGGAATCTAATTACTTCCAGTTCCAGTGATGTGCTTGAAGCAGCCAAATTAATCAGCCCATGTCTGAAAACTCTGTAATTGAAGTAATTTGTATGCAGATTATACAGACTTGAGGAAAAATTCATCAAGGTCTTTGCCATTCTTCATGAATCCAAAATATGTTTCACAGGAAGTGTACTTTGAACTGCAAATAACATCCTCCATAGGAGTTAATAAATGGACTATTTACATACCATGAATAAATGATGCCAAGAAGTTCATTTGATAAATACCTGCCTTTGTGTTTTTGGGGAAAAAAAAAATAATGCCAAACAAAAAACCCAAACAAACTTTACTATTTCTCTCTAAACCCAATCTAAATAATGATATGGCAACTTTATGGCTATGGATGAATTCCCTGGTATTTCTTACATATTGGGCAAAGTCACTGTGTTATTATTAATGTCTTTGGGTTAAAAAATATTTATTTTGGACAGTCTGGTTCCTGTGGCTGCAGGATTATAAAGGTCCAGCAAAATTTCTGTGCTGGGAGTTACTTATGACTGGCAAGTGAAATCTCGCCTTTTCTCATGAATGGAAAAAAATTAATTGCTAGATCAAACCAAGAACCCACCCTCTAGTCTTATCTGAGATTTTATAAACTCATAGTTTAATGGCACCCAGGGGAAGAGAAGCAAGTTGTCATTTGAGCAGAGTTCAGTTCCCAGCTCGCCAGTGTACTTCTCAAGCTAGAGATAGGCTGATACGCTCTCTGTGTTTTCCATTGTTGCTGCTGAAGTCACAGCACTGATTTGCACTGTGCAAGAAGTCACACAATGTCTTTTTGGCCTTTGGATATTGCCACTGTTTTCTTTGAATTGTCAGTTTCAGATACTTTGGGCAGAATATGAAGATTGTTGAAGAATTTGGGTAAAAACAGAATAAATCTGTCCTTGACTGGGCAGTGCCTCGCTTCAAGTAACTCTTTAAATGTGACCGGATTGCAGAGCAGGTGAAAATATGTGGTGTGAGTTTTATTCTATAATATTCATAGAATCACAGAATGGCCTGGATTGGAAGGGACCTTAAAGCTCATCTCATTCCAGCCCCTCCTGCCATGAGTGCCTTCCACTAGACCAGGTTGTTCCAAGCCCTGTCCAACCTGGCCTTGAACATTTCCAGGGATGGGACAACCACAGTTTCTCTGGGCAACCTGTACCAGGGCCTCACCCTCCTTACAGTAAAGATTTTTCCTAATATCTAATCTAAACCTACTCCTTTTCAGTTTTAAGCCATTTCTCCTTGTCCTCTCACTCTAGGCCCTTGTAAATAGTCTCTCTCCATCTTTCTTGTCAGCTCCCTTTAGGACCTGGAAGGTCACAATTAGGTCATGCTGGAGCCTCTCTTCTCCAGGCTGAACAATCCCAATTCTCTCAGCCTTTCATAGGAAAGTGTCTCAGTTAAAAAGATGGATGTCTGCCAAGGAAGGTGGGAATCTTCCCAGAATGGAAAAGATGACCCCCTCCCTCCAAATTATTAGTTTTGAAATTACAGGGTTTCCAGGCAAAAATATGGGAAAAGGAATAACAGTTCTTTACTGGCAAATTATATATATATATATATATATATATATATATATGTAACAAAACAAACATCAACAAAAAAACAATAACAGAAGTTTTCCTGCCTGTTAAGTAAAATTTTCCCTTGGGTATATATAGTGGGTTGACCCTGGCTGGATGTCAGGTGCCCACTCAGTTGCTCTATCACTCCCTTTCCCACTGGGACAGGGAAGAGAATAAGATGGAGAACAACCAGCAGGGTGAGATAAGGCAGTTTTATTACAGCAAAAAGAAAGAAACAAGTGGAGATCTGCGCGCGCAAGAGCTAAAGGGAAAAGATCAGTCTCTATTTCCCATCAGCAGCGATGTTCATACACGTCGTGGGAAGCAGGGCTTTAGCATGCGTAATGGTTCCTCCAGAAGGCAAACATTGAAGACTCACAAACGCTCCCCCGTTCCTCCTCTCTTCTTTAGCTTATATATATGAGCTGACGTCATATGGTATGGAATATCCCTTTGGCTGGTTTGGGTCAGCTGGCCTGCTCGTGTCCCCTCCCAGGATCTTGCCACTCCCATCCCCTTTGGTGGGGGAAGGAATGTCAGAGGGAGAGCACTGCTTGGCAGTAACCAAAACTGTTATCAACACCTGTCCAGCTACCAATGCAAAGCACAGCACTGTAAGGGCTGTGAACTTTATCTTGGTCAGACCCAATACACAGTGGTCCCAATATGGACCCCTGAGGGACACCACTGGTCACTGATGTCCATTGGGACTCAGAGCCATTGACCACAACCCTCTGGATGAGACTTATGTTGGTTTGGCATGGCCTGATTTTTTGGTAGTGGGGGGAACCACAGAAGTACCTTCTGTGAGAAGCTGCTAGAAGCTTCCACCATGTCCGACAGAGCCAATCTCTGATGTCTCTGAAGATGGACGTGTTACTGGCCCAATTAGAGAGGTTGGTAATGCCTCTTATGACATATTTATGAAGAAAAAAACAACGAACATGCCATTTTTTTCCCCAGGGGTAGGGAGGCACTGTGGCAAGCCTCGCCTTCCTGGCCACCCCTAGCTAGCCACGCTGAGGACAAAAGGACAGGGGCGGCGGCGCCAGCTTCTCCTTCCGGTGCCCCGCATGAAGAGAGGTATTAAATAGCTCCAGCGCCATGGCATCCACCACTGCTCTCATGGTGGCTGCAGGGCCGCATAGCCAATGGCAAAAACGTAGCAGATGACTCCCCGATGCGGAACCTGGATGAAATCAACTTCTCAGCACTGTGGGATCCTGCAGGAATCTTTGAATTAGTGATATTTGTTGGCAATGGTACCCACGAGCAGCAATTTTTCTTCTAGTCAGAGAAGAGGCGGAAGTGAGGACCTGTGAGAAAAAAACCAACATGGCGGCACCAAGGTCAGTGGAAAAGAAAGAGGGGGAGGAGGTGCTCCAAGCATCAGAACCGAAATTCCTCTGCAAGCCATAGTGAGGACTATGGTGAGACAAACTGTCCCTCTGTAATGCATTAAGTCAATGGGAGATGCAGAATCCACTTGCAGTCCATGAGAGAAGTGCTCATGCTGGAGCAGGTGGATACCAGAGAAAGCTGTAATCTAGTAAGAAACCCGAATAAAGAGAGATGGCCCTTTCTTCTAGAGACAGAGAGAAAAGACCCTTGATTCCAAACTAAAGCAGGCTAGCCTTAAAAGACTGCACCCCGTGGACAAGTAACCCATGGCACAACAATTTTGGAAAGACTGCCTGTGGGAGGCACCCTGCAGCATAGTAGAGAAAAGACTCCTCTCCCTGACTGAACAAAAAAATGATCTTGAGTGACAAACTGACCAAGAGCCCCACACCCTGTCTCTCTGCGCTGTTGGTAGAAAAGAGAGAAGGGCTAGGGGGAAAAAGTGTTTTAAAGGCTTATTTTACTTCTCATTATCCTCCTCTTACTCTGTTAATAATAAATTTCCTTTATACCTTTAAATTTGAACCTGTTTTGCCCTTAGAGTGTTTTTCTCCCAGTCCTTATTTCAACTCATAAACCCTTGGTTAATTTTTTCCCCTCTCTGCCCAACTGTAGCAAGAAAAGGTAAGCAACCATTTTTCATGGATACTTGGCATTTGGCCAGTGTCAAACCATGGCAGCCATCCAACTACTTTCTTACCCATCTAAGAGTCTACCCATCGAATCTCTCTCCAATTTAGAGAGAAGGATGTTGTGGGGCTCCATGTCAAAGTCTTTACAGAAGTCCACAGAAAGGACATCTGTAGCTCTTCCCTTGTCTATTGATGGAGTCACTCCATCAGAGGAGGCCACTGGGTTGGTCAGGCAGGACTTGCCCTTGGTGAAGCCATGCTGGCTGTCCTGAATCACCTCCCTGCCCTCCATGTGCCTTCGCAGAGCTTCCCGGAGGATCTCTTCCATGATTTTCCCAGGCACAGAGGTGAAGCTGACAGGGCAGTGGTTCCCAGGGTCCTCCTTTCTACCCTTTTTAAAGATGGGGACAATGTTTCTCTTGCTAGTCACCTTGGACTTCACCTGACTGCCATGGCTTTTTAAATATGGAGAGTTGCTTGGCAACTACATCAGCAAATTCCCTCAGGACTCTGGAATGCATTTTATCAGGTCCCATGGACTTATGTATGTAAATTCAGGTTCCTCAGGTGGTCATGAGCCTGCTCTTAGAGTGGGAGGGACTTTGCTCCCTAAGTCCCCGTCCTGCTGTCCATCCATTTGACAGGTATGGGAAGAGAGGCTGGCATTGAAGACTGAGTCAAAGAAGTTGATTACCTCAGCCTTCTCCTTGCCCATTGTTACCAGTTTTCCAGCATTGTTTATCAGGGGGTAACACCTTCTTTGACCTTTCTTTTCTGGCTGACAGACCTGTAGAAGCCCTTCCTGTTATTCGTTGTGTCCCTTGACAGGTTCAGTTCCAGCTTCACCTTGGCCTTCCTCACCCCATCCCTACACAACCAAACTCCATCTCTATACTCTCCCCAGGATAGCTGTCTTTGTTCCCATTGCCTGTGCATTTCCTTCCTTCCCTTTAGTTTGACCAGCAGTTCCTCACTCAGCCATGCCAGTCTCTTGCCTTCCTTGTCCAGTTTTTTACTTCTGGGGGTCACCTCCTGGGGTATTCTTTGGGCTCACCAATGTATTTGGTAGCTCGTGCAATGTCTGTGGTTTTTGATCTGTGAGACGGTAGTTCAGTATACTCTGCATTAGCTGTACAGAAGTTTCCAAAAATCTAGCCTTTTATAACCATTAAGGGGAATGTTCCCTCCATTTAGTGTTTTTCTGTGGCCTTTGGGTGTATAAGTGAGAATTATAGGCTACCTGTGGATTTCTTTTGAGAAGTTAGATACTGCTGAACATCTTTATTTCTCAGAATACAGGTTTATTTGCTTTCCATCTCAGTTGTCAATAATTACTACATCCCTGAAAATGTAGTCTTTTAAACGGAATTGAGCTCTAGCTTAGATTCTTGTGTTACTCAATGAAATGTCTCAGCCTCTTTGGGAGTTCATTAAATAGTTTGTTTCAATAGTGACATTGGCATCAGTACCTCCACAGATTAATTATCAGAAGAAACACACTGTTTCTAATTTTTTGTACTTTAATTTCCTTGAATTTCATTGTATTTGTGCATGATAAAATTAGTAAACAGTGACAACAGTTGTTCTTTGTTACTATTTGATGATGATAATAACAGTATACTACTTTGAATTAAGGTTTCTGGGCTTGGTTTGTTTTAATACCAATGAATTGTTACTTCATGGTCATTCTGTGCCAACTTCTTTTTCTGGAGCTTAGTTTCAGCTCTCAAGCATAAGCTGTCATTGTTCTTGAAAATAAAACTTTGTATTATTTAAATACCTACCTCTTTAATGTGTCACTTTGTATATATTAATGTTGAGCCTTTAACTGTTATTATCAGGTGAAAAGAGAGAAATAGCTCCTATTTCTTTAAGATATTTCATCAGAATAATAACCTAACTGATAAAAACCCGAATATGCCTTAAATTATACTGGGAGTTCTGTTACTTTATCTGGATTTTATTTTGTTTTGTTCAGCTTATTTTGTTTTGTTTTGTTTTTATAAATGAGAGTTATCACTTCACATTAGGTTTTTGCAATTTTATTTACATAAAATTTACATTGAATGTCTTTTTCTTCTGTAGAATAGTCCAGTTGGCCACATCTTTACAGCATATTTATCAACCTACACAAAAGGAAGAGCTGTCAAAAAACTGGCTGGTTTTATACACTTAGAAATCCCTGTGTCTGTCTTAACAGGTGAAAAACCATTTGAATGTCCAAACTGCCATGAGCATTTTGCTAGGAATAGTACCCTCAAATGTCACCTGACAGCCTGTCAGTCTGGAGCTGGAGCTAAAAAGGGAAGAAAGAAGCTGTACGAATGTCAGGTGGGTAATAGAAGTAGCAGAGTCTGAGGCTAGACACCTTCTTCCTTATGCTGAGGGAGGGAGTGTGAGAGTACTTATCAGGAAAGGCATAAAGAGTGCACTTGCGTCTCCAAGAACTATTTTTATCAAAATAAATTATAAAGGTTGCATTCAACCATGACATGAAAGTAAATTCTTATATCTAAGTAGTTCCATTTAAAATATGAAATTACTGATATGGAGCTTCATAATACTTAGTTAATCAGATAGATTCTTGTGACTAGGTAAGTGTTCATCTGCATCTTACTGATCTTTCTGCTTCCTTTTCAAGGTTCTTGGTGCACAGACCTAGGCCTTTCCTGCTTGTGAGCATGCTTCACTAAAGTCCAAAATACAAAGTACTATTTCATTTCCTAATTTATTATTTTTCTGTTTAATACCAATATACTGACTGGCTGGAAAGTCATTTCAACTTATGATGACAATCCGTAATGTCTTTTAAGCAAATATAAATGCTGTAGATGGATAGCTAGGGTACTCGATCACTACGCAACTGACATGTGAAAAGCTGTTCAGAAGAATATTACTTAGCTTTTAAATGTTGATTCTGAAAAGCTAGAAAATATGAGAGCTGAGGTTGGTTGTAGCATTTTTATTTGCCATATTGCTGCCCCACTGCTGTGACAGTCTCAAATAAGGCTCTCACCTTATTCAGTTCACAGAATTGCTGTGGTTTGAGGTTAAATTGGGTCATGTAGTAAACAAAACGGTTGGATATTGTCATTATTTGTTAAAAAAAAGTGATCTTATTCACAGAAAGCAGCAAATACTGCAGGAGGTGAATAAACTAATCATTTAATCAGAAGTTTCACCGATGCTGTGGCATTGCTTAGTTGTTATGCTAGACTGAAGTTAATTCTTGGGAGCATGCCTTTTTCTTAAAGATAAGTTTGTTTTGAACGTGAGAACTACTAGATAACTCAAAATTGTACTTAGTAGCTTCATTGAAGATACTGTTTTGTCTTTGTGACCTTTTGGCTTAATTACTTCACCTTGGAGCTTTCTCTCTTACAGATAACTGAATGTGGGTTAGTGTTATTTCAGATTGCAGCAACTACAAGAATTCTTGGATAAATTCTTCTTGATTTTTTTTCTCTTTAGAACTGAATTTAAATAGTGCTCAATAAATAAAATCTTGGCTCACTGAACAAGAAGGAAAAACCAAAATTGCACTTGCTTGATGAGCACTTTTGGTGCCCTTCAGTGAATGCCTTGAGTACTGAATTAGGCTCCTCGTGGCAAGAACAGTAATTATGTCTTTGGGCATTACTGATAGTCATTACCTTTATGTATGACTAATTAATTTTGAGTGCTTATCTATAAGGTGAGTATTTTAAGAAGTCTGTGTGTACAACTTCTTTCTAAAGCATGAGCCTAGGGGACACACATCTACAAAAAGTATGTTACTAGCATCACGAATGTGGTTTTAAGATTTCAACAGCAAAATGGGGATATTCAGCTCCATCACACATACCTGTTCCTTGAGTTAATCCCTGTCAGATACTCCATCATCCTTTCGTGCTGTTCCTGTAAATTGAGGAGATGGAACATTCTGTTTCAAAATTATTTGCCAACAGTGAAGGGATTCCAACAGTGAAATGCATGTTCTTTGCTTCTTTCTGAAGGCAAGAGCACTTGCATGGACAAATGACGCGGCGTGCCGTGGTCTGATGGACCAGTGCCGCGCGTGATCCTGCAGTGTCCCTCGAATGGAGCCACTCAGGAGGTGCTTCACACAGCACCTATGCAAACACGGGCCGACCCCTGCAGATGGACTCAGGCAGCCACTGACACACTCTGAGGCGTCCCTGGAGATGAAGAAGCAGGAGGGGCCATCTGGCCTGCGATTCCAAGATATTTATTATCTCAAAGGGAGCAGCATCCAAATGGCATAGGGAGAGGAAGTCGTGGGGGTTTTGACCCGAGGAGTTAAGGGGCGGGCAGAGCATCATTGACCAATAGTCTGAGGGCTAGGGGGTGGAGACAGGGTTGATTGACATAAAGCAGGGGCCAATGGGAGAGGGGAAGGAAAGGGGAGGGGAGAGAGGGTCAGGAGCCAATGGGATACTTAGGGAAAGGGGAGCAATGGGGCAGGGTTCGGTGTGGGGGGAGAGTGAATCTAGTCGCCACAACAGACAAAGACTCCTGACCCTGTTTCTTTACTCCAAGCCTGACTCTACTCCACTCTTCTCTCTCTTCTACCCTGGTACCTCATTCATTTCTGCAGTCTTTGTGTATTGTTTTCAAGCTACTTACCTCACTGACAACTGAAGGGAAGGAAGTGTGCTCATACGCTTTATGAAAATAGTATGTCTGTAGTCAAAGCAGTACTTTTAGCTGGGAGTGACTTAAAATGATCGAGTTTTAAGAGATTTTTATCTGCTAAAATAGCTATTTTTTTTTAATGGCAAAATGTGAGAGTTTAGTCTATCGTGGTAAATTTTACAATGCCATGAACAAATAAAAACTGAACAGTAAAAGTATGCTATTAGTACTGCATCTAAAACTTCAGTGAAAGGACAGTTTGAATTGCAGTTTGATCATATGATCTTATTACATAAATAGCTTTCCACTCAAAATTCTAGCACCGGACATTTATTGGGGTGTGACTCTGTATGTGAATTTCACATAAAGTTAAAATCAGAAAATTTTTACATGCTGTACTGACTCATTAATTTTGTAGGTATCCTCTGTATGCACAACTCAAAATGGCACACTGTATCTTAAAAATAAATAAATACCAGGTCTTCTATTCATTTGAAGCTGACTTCTCAACTTTTACCTCTAACATACATGGTGGGATTTTTTAATCCAAGTAGCAAGAAGCTACACTATGTGAAGCCATGATCTGAAATAGGCACTATACTTTGTTATATTTCTGTTGGCACTGTTTAACACACTGTATCTTTTGTTGCAGGTTTGTAACAGTGTGTTTAACAGCTGGGATCAATTTAAAAATCATTTGGTAATACACACTGGTAACAAACCCAACCACTGTACCTTATGTGATTTGTGGTTTATGCAAGGCAGTGAGCTGAGAAGGCATCTCAAAGACATGCACAATATTTCAGAACGAATAGTGACAGAAGAGATTCTTCCAGCGGAAGCTATGGAAGCTGAACCAGTAACATCAATGACTATAATAGAACAAGTGGAGCAAGTCCATGTCCTACCAGTAATTCAGGTACAAGTGGATCCTGCACAGGTAACTGTGGAACAAATGCACCAGGATCTCATACAGGACAATCAAGTGAAAGGCACACAGATGGAGGAACTGCAAGAACAGGTGCAAATTAGTTATTTAGAAGTTGAACACATTCAGACTGAACAAGGTGCTGAAGTTCATGTGGAGCAATTACATGTTGGGCATGTAAATCGAATACAGATGGAAGAAGTACAGGCAGAACTTATAGATGGAAGAGATCTTGAACAAGTAGAATATGAAAGTGTTGATCAAGGAGAAGCAGAAGAAAATGGAACTAGTCAAGTAGATGACGCAGATATGGAAGATCATGAACAAGCTGAAGACTTAAAAACTCAACAATTAGTGGACACACAGAATGAAAAGGTGGATAACTAGGACAAATAACCACACTGTACAGCTTTAGGAATGAAATACCCAATTATTTTTGGTCGCTTTTACATTGGTTTTGGAACCAATGGTCAGTGGTCACCTTTCCAATATGCTGCCCATAGGAAGCTGGACAAGTGGACCAAAGTTAGTTTTCTTCGTGTACAACTAAACCTCTCATATGTGAAAAATAACTTTACCATTCATGAAATGCCATGGAACAGAAACCACCACGGCTTGGTGAGGATTTTAATAATGAATAGCTTGTATCATTTACATCATCCCTGGGTATATGTAAGAGTAACTTTGCCTCTTTTTCTCTTGCTATAGAAGCAAACTCATTATAGATTTGCAGGGTGCCTGTGGCAGAAGAATCAGTAAAATCTGGTGGGTTTTAATGTAAGTGGATAATCAGGTACCTGTTAATTTTCTGCGAAGACTGCTGTTTCCTAACAGCAGTCCCTAACTTTCAGGCTGGGGAAAAAGCATTGTTGCTGGAGGTCTCAGAGCACAAAAATACTGTGCCTTTTCGACAGAGGTGAAATTTCCACAAAGCTCCTAGAGAGAGTGTTCAACCTAGTTCAATAAAAGGCAATGTGGGTAATGTTATAGCGCTTTATATTTTTGCTTAAAATTGTCAGCTACTGATTTAAGGGGTTTTTTCATTAAATTTAGGAGAGGATGAGGGAGGAAGCAGATTCCATGTGGAGGCAGCAGGACACTCTAAAAGGGACTCTTTAAATTAGGAAAAGCTCAGTACAATCTGTGGTAAACATGAGCTGGAAGAAAGCTACCAGCAGTCTCTTCATTTTTAAATTGTCGTTTTTGAAAAGGAATATTTTTAAACAGGTTCCTGACTTTTTAAAATGAATTTCTGATGCTGGACACAAAGATGTTGTACTAAAAGTCATAGGTATGAATGCTAAAATGCGGATTGGAAAGTAGGAGTATATATATTTTACTCAGTATTAGACAACAAAACAACACCATCCATGAAATATTGCATTATTTGCTTAATCCAATAAATTAGGAACAACTGAGTGACTGTCAATTACAGTGCCTGATCCCAGTGGCAAGAATCAATATAATTTTAACAACTTTACAGTAATGACCTATTAATCCTAGGTTTGTTTAGAAAATACTTGTCTGGCTCTATGTTTAAGGATGCTAAGAACTTCAAATTCTCAATTATTGCCTTGAGATTAGAGGTGCCTCCCCACTTCTGAAAAGCTTTGTTTTCAAAGCCCTAAGTAAAGGGAGGAATTTTTGCAAGGACGTTCCCTAATGCTTAGTATTTCTGTAGGTCTTGCTTAAAATCAGGCTTTTCTATTCAGTCTTCTCCAAATGCAAACTTATTTCTTGATATTTGTGCTTTTAGTTAGCATAATTCAAAATTATTTTTGTGTTTCATCATAGCTAGCCTTGGAGAAACTGTTGCAAAACAAACATGAATCTCAATTAAGATTTCAAACAATTTAATTAACATAACTTGCATTCTTTTTTTGTGATGTTTTGTATTTTCTGAGATGCAGGTAATATGGGATGAGATTATGTGCAGAGGAAAGAATGTGGCCTGATGTTAATCATGAAAGTAAGTTAGCTATTGGATTTATACCTAGCTTCTGATAAGAAGCCTGTCTTTTGATAACATGGAGGGGGTGCAAGTTGCTTAGCTGCATAACTCTAAATTTTTAGGCATTTATGCATATAGACACCAGATCTGTATCAGTGGAATTAAAGGAACAATCTGGTGTTGTCTAAATAATGAAACTAACTTAGGCAATTTAAGTCCAAGGTAAATTGAGCAGTTAGGTGATTGATAGCAGGGCTTTAATTTGGTAAGCATAGTTGAGCTATTTTGTTCTGTTTGATCTCCCCTTTTTAACAATAGCTTGCAAATTTGGTAGGAGAGAAATTATTCTTTGTTGTGCCCAGTGCTGCCTCTATACAGACTTCTGTTGAGCCTGGGTAGGAATGCAGTGAGGGCATGACCAATCCCCTCCTCACCCCAAGGGACCGGGTAAAAGGCTGTCCTCAAGTAATAACTCCCCTGGAAAGTGCTTCCCTTTGCAACCCCTCTTCCTTAGAATTTCCTTCCCAAATTGCTTCTACCAGTGGAGTCCCCCATGCCTCCTTACTGCAACAGCAACTGCAGTTGTGGGAGGGATGATTGACTTGGAGAGTCAGTAGTTCTGGTTGCCCTCTGTAACAGCCACCTTGCCATCCTCTTTCTGCCACAAATGTCTGTATGGACACATAGACCTCTCCAAACTATATACCTATGCACCACTGGAGGAGTTCTTCCCTTTAAATAAATATACACTGCTGGTCCCCAGAGTGCCCTGTGTTATGGAGGTACTGGTCTGTAGCTTGCAATGAGGCAGCATGCAGCTGCACTTGTTGCCTGGTGTCTGCAGTGGACCATGTCACATGAGGTGAATGCTTGAATTTATGCTGAATGAAACTAATTGGCTAAAGCAGTGGGGTCTAGGCAGCGAGAAATGGAAAACTTGGAATGAACAAAAACCTGTGAGGTGTGTCTGGATACAAAATAAAAAGTGAACATTAAATTGAGACTTGTGGATTTACATATAATATTCATGAGAGGCCACAAACTACTTCTGAAAGAAGGGCAGGGAGACGAAAGGGAGCTGATCAATAGTTTGAGATCTCCTAAGTTATTCACACAATATAAGAAAAGATTGGCTGCTTTTTTTTGAAAACAGTTGCAAAAGCATGTTTCATCTGCAGGCTTATGAGGATGGAACTGGATGTCAGTCCTGTGTGAGATGGTCACTAGAGGAGGATCATGCAGCTTCTGCTGTTTCATGCCTGCAGTGGAATTTTTAATTAGCTAATGGTGCAGAATATGGTAGTCTCTTACACAAATTCTGTAACTCAGTATTATTTTGAATGAGGAAACATTTAAATAGATGTTTAATTTGGTTGCTTGCTTTTAAGGACTGAAGTATCTGTTCTGTAGGGACTATTGTGAAAATGTAACATGCAGATAGAATTTTTTTGTTATTTCTAACAACTTCCTTCTTAAACTGTAGTGTTTGCTTCTAGAAAATAATTTTTAAATGAAAGCAACCTTCTTACAATGAAAATACAAATAATTTGCAGCTTGTTAAAATCTTGGCAGCTCAGGCAGGTACAACAGAAGCTGGAGTTCACTAGCTTCAGCCATGGCTGGACCTAACTATGGGAGCATGCCTGTGTTTGCATCCTGGCCACAGCTTTGCATGCAGTGTGAGTAATGCTCTCACAGCTCCCTCATACTTTTTTCCCTAACTGGAACCTGGACATCTATAAACATCTCTGCTGGGACTTGTCTTTCCAATTCCTTTGAGAGCTTGGTGGCCTGTTGAGGAAATAATTTGTACCATTAAAAATCTGAAACTGGAAAGGGGGGTGCAGCATGTAGATCCTAGGGTGAGGGTCTCTAAGGTGGGGATACAAGGACCCAGAGGGTGTAAGTGGTGTGCAGGGGGCTGTGCCTGGCAGGTGATAGCCGGTCATGAGATTGCAGCCCATCGCCACTGGAGCCGTCCAAAGTTTCATAACCAAGATGACTGCAGTGGCTGCCTAGCCTGGACTGCAAGCCCCCTCAGACAGGATGTTGGGAGTTGGGCAAGCGGGGGATGTGGTGAGGCAGGGACGTCTGTTCCTATCTCATGAGGAGAAGACTGATGGCGGGTGGTTGGCAGGGGCTGCAGAGGTGCTGAGGCCCATGATCCAAGGCAGGCCTTCTCTGCCCAGAGTTAGCCTGCTGGAAGGATGAAAGAGGTAGTGAGGCACTGCAAAGCCAAGGATGGAGGCAACAGGGAGGGATCCAGTTTTCAGGCACAGCAATGGAACTACGGCACCAGTGGTGGTCGGCTATGTCCCCTGCTCGGGTGGAGATCTGGCCCCTGGAGGTGGCAATGCCTCAGCCAAGCATCCCAGGCTGGTCCTTGTCAGATTCTGCCAGTGGATTGTTGTGGGAAACAGAGGCTGAGCCACTGCACGTTGCCAGCTTACTGTGAACATGTGGAGACTCCCCACACCCATATGTGCTGAGTTTTATAATTCTGATGCTCTTCCAGCAGAACTGGGTCTTAAAGCTTTTGCCAAGGTGTTATGGGTTGACCCTGGATGAACAGGTGCCCACCAAGCCACTCTATCACGCCAATCCTCAAGTGGACATGGGAGAGAAAATATAATGAAAGGCTCATGGGTGGAGATAAGGGCAGGGGGAGATCACTCCCCGAATTCCGTCACGGGCAAAACAGCTCAACTTGGGGAAACTAGCTTAATTTATTATCAATAAAATTGAAGTAGGATAGTGAGAAAATAAAAACTAAATCTTAAAACACCTTCCCCCAACCTCTTTTTTTCTTTCTGGGCCTAACTTTACACCCAAATTCTTTACCTCCTCCCCCTTATCAGTGCAAGGGGACAGGGAATGGGGCTGCAGTCAGTTCACATGTTGTTTTTGCCACTCCTTCCTCAGAGGAAGACTCTTCCCCTACTCCAACGTGGGTCCCTTTCCACGAGGTCAGTTCTTCAGGGACAGCCTGCTCTGGCATGGGCTCCTTCAGCGGCTGCAGGTAGATCTCTGCTCCCCCATGGGCTGCAGGGGCACAGCTGCCTCACCATGAGCTGCACCACGAGCTGCAGGGGAATCTCAGCTCTGGCACTTGGAGCACCTCCTGCCCCTCCCTCTACACTTACCTGGGTGTCTGCAGAGTTGTTCCTCTCACATAGTCTCACCCTGCTCTCCCAGCTGCTGTTGTTTCACAATTTTTCTTCTCTTCTTAAATATATGTTATCCCAGAGGCACTTACACTGGAGAAGTTTTAATAATTTCAGTAGCATTTTGTTGCTGCTTTTTTAATTTGTATGTTAATTTGCTTAGAAGAAGTATACTGGCTAAAGGGAACTTTATTCTTCGTAAAGTTACTGGTATAAGATCCTACATTTTTCTAATGCTGACTTTTCTTTAACATATTTTAAACAAAATAAAGTGTTTCCAATTGTTCCCTTCAGCTGGAGGTCCAATTCTGCATATCCTTTGCTGGGGCTGTAATCTGATTAATGAAAATGCTGTCATACCCTGGTGCTTTGCTCTGGAAAAGGAGCAGAGAAACCCACTGGCTTTCAGGGGCCATACTGCAAGAATGGTGCTTCGTGGGCAGACTTGCCTAGGGGGCACACAAATGAACTACACAGAGGTGAGGGGAGAAGAGGGGTTTTTGCTGTTAAAATTGAATAAACAAGAGAGTGCCAATGTATTTTAAAATTGTTATTTACATGCAGATTATTTGAAAGATATGTATTTTATCTGACACCCTCTTCTTATGCTAGGGTTAATTGGAGCCTGAAGCCAAAACATTTTCAGTCTAAGAAATCCCATACTGTGTTTAACATAAGAAGCATATAAGTAATTCCATGGAAGAAGCCAGAACATGCTTCTGTGTTTTCTGGACCGGGGTATTATTCCTTATCTTGTGTAATCAGCTCATATAGCTTTAGAGTGGCTGGCACAGTTACTGATAAACAGAATAGCATGTGTCACGAGAAATTTGTAGTTTCAGGGCTTTCTCCTTTAAGGATGTAGATGTTTCAGTTGATTCACATCAAATAGATTTATTGAAGTCATGGGTATGCATAGATGTTATAGCATGTTTAGATTGCCCCTCTCCACAGTTAAGGAGGGAAATACAGTAAACTAAAAATTGGTACTTATTTTCAGGAAGAGAAGGATGTTTCTACATGTGTGTGTAAAAACCAACCAGAAAAGAGTCCTAAATGATATCTATAGCCATGTCTTCATTCCCTATTACATCTCTTTTACTAACATGACCACAGGGAAACATTTTTTTCCTACTTTTTTTCTTCTTATGAATTTTTTAAACTATTTTTTTACACTAATGTTTAAAAAATATATTCTCAGATCTAAAGCAGTTTCAGGGTATGAGCAACCCTATTGGTGTAAATGGCAGGGAATAATTTTGTTGAGTTTATTTTTCCTGACCACTTAAGTATTATCACCCATCTTCTAGTGCCTTTAAATCAACTGATACTTCCTTTCTAAATAGTATCTTTTCCCACAAATAGATGCTAGGACTTTAGAATTTTAGTTCTAGACAGTTCATCTGTTTGGGTATCAGAAACTAAAGCCTTGTGGAGACAGACTTGGGGATCCTTGTGGATGAAAAGCTGAACATGAGCCAACAGTGTGCGCCTGCAGCCCAGGCCAACCACATCCTGGGCTGCTGTCCTGGTTTAGGGCAAATATTTAGGAGGAAACCTCTGGGGGGGTCTCCTCTAGGAAGAGCCGATTCCAAACCACCCCTCCCCCCCTACAGGTCCGGGAAGAATTTCCCTAGAGAAAAGTGGAAAAAACTATTTCTTTAACAAATAGAATATTCACAAGCATAGGAAAAATTTGGATGATATGAAAACAATGAAACCTCACCTTCCTCTGAAGAGATGGTAGATTCAGAGTCCATCTGAGTCCGGCTCAGTTCTCCAGTGGGGGGGGGGGGGATTGCAGGCCCGGCTGTAGAAGTCGGAGAGGGGGGGGCCCCCGGGGATTCCCTGGTGTCTTGGGCCCACGTGATGCCAACCAGTCCCAGGAGGAGGAAAAAAGGAAAAAATACCCAGCAAAAGAAACAAAGTCTCTCCCTGCAAAAAGGCCGAGAAAGATCCAAGGAAACCCTCCGCCGTGTGCTGTTCCAGCACCCACACCAGAGAGAATAAAAAAAAAAACCGCAGTCCAGCTGGAATGTAGCCTCAAGGCCATTTCTAAGTGATAAGATATAACTCCTGCAGACAAACGGCGAGTGTTTTTTTTTTTTTTTTCCTCCACTTTCACTCTCTCTGTCTCTCTGGGACTAACTTAAAGCTCTAGAGCTTAATGTCCAGCATAAGCAAGAGGACAACTGGGGATACAAACAGGTCATATGGCCAACCCAGGACATTCCACCCATTATCCCCATATTGTCATTTCAGCACCAAGACTAATACAGTCTGATTCTACACACACATATATGTATACATATATATACAGTGTACAGCTATTTACAGACAATGTTAGCGAAATCCAGCAAATAGTGGTATTTATATACATATATACAGTGTACAGCTATATACAATGTCCCTAAAATTCAGCAAATAGTGGTATCTACACATGGTTGTCACCTAACAATCAGATTATCCTGGTGCACACATCGTGTTATTCCAACTTTCTGCATTATCCACCATGTGTAACCTGGTCCCTGAGCAAAGAC
>JAHLSL010000092.1:873525-890337 GCA_025920805.1 Petroica traversi
CCTCTCAGGGGTACCATGCCTCCAAAGGACTTGTTTTTCAAGGCCCAAGATGGTGTTCCAGGCAGTGGCATGAGGCACAGGGGAAGTCTCCAACCATCCTGTGGTGGCTTCTACCACTGTGAGCACATTGTGTTTACCTTGGCGAGTCTGGGGCAGTGTAATGTAATCAACCTGCCAGGCCTCTCCATACTTATATTTGGACCACCGCCCCCTGTACCGTAGGAGTCTCACTCATTTTGCCTGTTTATTTGTTCCAAAGGCCTTGTGAAGACTGACATCAAGAAACTGAGGGTTTTAGCTTTCCTTCTAGGGGAAGGGGCCACCGTTCACGTCAAGGGCCCTGTTACATGGACGGTGCTGCCGCCTTCTAAAATTCCACTCGGATATAGATTTCTCCCAGACTGAAAATACCACCATCTAAGAGCCTGGCTGCTCTTGGAGTTCCCAAGGTTTCCTGAAAACTGGCATCAAAAAACTCGGAGGCTGAGCTTTTTTTCACAGGGAAAAGGGCCATCTTTCATGTCCAGGGAACTGTGTCCGGGACAGGGCTATCGTCCCCTAAATTTCCACACAACGAAGGATTTTTCCCAGATGGACAATATGACAAACTGGGACTCTGGCTGCTCTCTGAGTCCCAAAGGCGTCCTGAAAACTGACATCCAGAGACTGGAGGGCTGATCTTTCTTTTACAGGGAAAATGGCTGTCGTTCACGTCCAGGGCCCCGTGTCTGGGTTTGGGTGACTGCCTCCTAAAAATTCCACGCGGAGAAGGATTTCTGCCACATGGAAAATACTACCAACTAGGACTCTGGCAGCTTTTAGAGTTCCCAAATCCTCCTGAAAACTGACATGAAGAAACTGGGGGGCTGATCTTCTTTCCCAAGGAGAAAGGCCAATGTTTATATCCGGGGCCCTGTTTCTGGGATGGAGCTGGGGCCTCAAAAAGTTCCGCACGGAGAAGTGTTACCCGTGCATGGATAATGCCGCCAGCTAGGACTCTGGCTGCTCTAGAAGTAGCAAAGGCCTCCTAAAAAACTGAAGTCCAGACACTGGGGGACTGAGCTTTCTTTCCCAGGGAAAAAGGACATCGTTCATTTTCAGGGCCCTCTTTCTGGGGTGGGGCTGAAGCCTCCTGAAATTCCTCACAGAGAAAAATTTCTGCCAGATCCAAAATACCACCGACTAAGACTCAAGCTGCTCTTGGTGTTCAAAAGGTCTCCTGAAAACGGACATCAAGAAACTGACGGACTAATCTTCCTTTCACAGGGAAAAGGGCCATCGTTCTTGTCCAAAACCCTGTGATGTGAACAATGCTGCCGCCTCCTAAAATTCCTCACAGAGAAGGATTTCTCACCCATGGAAAATACCACGAACTAGGACTGTGGCTGCTCATGGAGTCTCAAAGGCCTCCTGCAATCTGAAATCCAGAAACTGGGGGACTGATCTTTCTTTCCCAGGGAAAAGGGCCATCGTTTACGTCCATGGCCTAGTGACCAGGATAGGGCTGCCGCCTCTTAAAATTTCGCACAGAGAAGGATTTCTCCTATATCAAAAATACCACCAACTAGGACTCTTGCTGCACTTGGTGGTCAAAAGGCCTCCTGCAGACATACCTCAGGAAACTGGGGGACTGAGCTTTCTTTCACAGGGAAAATGGGCATCGTTCACATCTAGGGCCCTGAGACCTTGACGGTGCTGCCAAGTTTTGAAAATCCACACGGAGAAAGATTTCTGCCGGGTTTAATATAACAACAAATTGGACTCTGGCTGCTCCTAGGGTGCTAAAGGCTTCCTGCAAACTTTCATCATGAAACTGGGGGACTGAGATTTCTTTCACAGGGAAAAGGGCCATTGTTAATGTCCAGGGACTTGTGTCAGGCACAGTGCTTCCGCCCTCTAAAATTCCACAAAGGAAAGGATTTCTCTCCGATGGAGAATAACAACAAATAGGGTGGTAGCTTCTCTTGGAGTGCCAAAAGCCTCCTTAAAATCAAAATCCAGAAACTTGGGGGCTGACCTTTCTTTCAAAGGGTAAACGGTCATCGTTCATGTTGAGGGCCCTATGTTTTGGAGGGGGTTGCCGACTCCAAAAACTGTGCTGGAAATGATTTCTCCTAGATGGTAAATATCACCACGTACTAGGATTCTAGATTGTCGGGGAGTTCCAAAAGCCCCTTGCAAACTTACATCAAGAAACAGGGGGTCTGAGCTTTCTTTCACAGGCAATAGGGCCAACGTTCACGTCCAGGTCCGGGTGACCTGGACGGAGCAGCCGCCTCCTAAAATTCCACATGGAAAATGATTTGTCTTAGATGGAATATACCACCAACATCTAGGTCTCTGGCTGCTCTTGGAGTACCAAATGCCTCCTGCAAACTGACATCAAGAAACTGGGAGGCTGAGTTTTCTTTCACAGGACAAAGGGCCATTGTTCATGTCCAGGGCCATTTGTTTTAGAAGGGGGATGCCGCCTTCTAAAACTCCGTGCCAAGAAGGATTTCTCCCACATGGGAAATACAACCTACTAGGATTCTAGATGCTCCTGGAGTGACAAAGGGCTTCTGCTAACATACATCAAGGAACTGGGGAACTGAGACTTCTTTCCAAGGGAAAAAGGCCATCGTTCACGTCCAGGGCCCTGTGTCCAGAACAGGGCTGCCGCCTCCTAAAAATAAACACAGAGAAAGATTTCTGCCTGATGGAAAATACCACCAACCAGAAAACTGGCTACTCTTTGAGTGCCAGAAATGTCCTGAAACCTTAAATGTAGAAACTGGGAGGCTAAGATTTTTTTTATTGGTAAATGGGCCATCTTTCATATTCAGGGCCTTGTGACCGAGACGAGGCTGCCATCTTTTTAAATTCAACATGGAGAAGGATTTTTCCCAGACAGAAAAGGCCACCAACAGGGACTCTGGCAGCTATTGGAGTTCCAGAAACCTCCTGAAAACTGACATCAGGATACTGGGGGGCTGATTTTTCTTTCCCAGGGAAAAGGGCCATAGTTCATGTCTAGGGCCCTGTGTCAAGGAGGGGTCTGCCGCCTCCTAAAACTCTGCACAGACAAGCATTTTCCCCAGATGGAAAATAACACCTACTATGATTATTGCTACTCGTGGAGTGCCAAAGGCCTCCTACAAACCGACATCAAGAAACTGGGGGTCTGAGATTTCTTTCACAGGGAATATGGCCATCGTTCACATCCAGGGCCCAGTGACCTGTACGGTGCTGACGCCTCCTAAAATTCCACACTGAGAAGGATTTGTGCCAGATCGGAAATACCACCAACTAGGACTAGGGCTGCTCTTGGAGTGCCAATGGTTTCATGCAAACTGAAATAGAGAAACTGGGGGGCCTATTTTTCTTTCATAGGGAAAAAAGCCATCGTTCATACCCAGGGTCCTGTGTCTGGGAGGGGGCTGCTGCCTCCTAAAATTCTAAACAAAAAAGGATTTCTGTCAGATGAAACAACCACAAATTAGGGCACTGGCTGCTCATAAAATTCTCAAGGCCTCCTAAAAACTGACATCAAGAAACAGGGGGGCTGAGCTTTCTTTCACAGGGAAAAGGGCCATCGTCCACTTCCAGGGCCCTGTGCCTTGGAGGGGACTGTAGACATCTGAAATTCCACAAAGAGAATGATTTCTTCCATATGGAAAATACAACCAAATAGGACTCAGGCTTCTCTTGGAGTTCCAAAGGCCTCCTGCCAACTGACATCAAGAAACCTTTGGGCATAGCTTTCTCTAACTGGTAAAAGGGCCGACGTTCCCTCTGAGGGCCCATTGACCGTGACGGAGCAGCCGCCTCCTAAAATTCCGTGCAGAAAAGGATTTATCCGACATGGAAAATACAACCAACTAGGACTCTTGGTTCTCCTGGAGTGGCAAAGGCCTCCTGCAAACTGACATCCAGAAACTGGGAGACTGATCTTTTTTTTTCACAGAGAAAAGAGCCATTGTGCATGTCCAGGGCCCTGTGTCTGGGAGGGGGCTGCCGCCTCCTATAATTCCGCATGGGGAAGGATTTCTCCCAGATGGAAAATAGTTCCTAATAGGATTCTGGCTGCTCTTTGAGTGCCAAAGGCAAGCTGTTGACTGACGTGAAGAAACTGTGGGGCTGAGCTTGCTATCACAGGGAACGGGCCATTGTTCATGTCCAGGGCCCTGTGTCTGGGAGGGGGTGTCTGCCTCCTAAAATTCCAGTCTGAAAAGGAGATCTCCAAGACTGAAAATACCACCTACTCGGATTCTAGCTGCTCTTGGAGTTCCAGAGGCCTACTGCTAACTGACATAAAAAAACTGGGGGACTGAACTTTCTTTCACAGGGAAAAAGGCCACTGTTAACGTCCAGGGCCCTGTGTCCAAGAAAGGGCTGCCACCTCCTAAAAATACGCACGAAAAAATATTTCTGCCAGATAATACCTCCAACTAGGACACTGGCTGCTCCTGGAGTGCCAGAAGCATCCTAAAAGATTTAATCCAGAAACTATGAGGCTAAGCCTTTTTCACAGGGAAAAGACCCATCTTTCATGTTAAGGGCCCTTTGACTTAGACTGGGCTGCCGCCTCCTAAAATTCAACATGTAGAAGGATTTGTCCCAGATATAAAATACCACCAACAAGGTCTCTTGCTGCTCTTAGAGGTTTCCTGCAAACGGACAAAGAGAAACTGGGGGACTGGTCTTTCTTTCACAGGGAAAAGGCCATCGTTTATGTCCAGGGCCCTGTGTCTGGGAGGGGATTGTCGCATACTGAAATTCCATAGGAAGGTTTTCTCTGAGATGGAATATACCACAATCTAGGAGGCTTGCTGTTCTTGGAGTGCCTAAGGCGACCTGCTAACTGACATTTAGAAACTGAGGGGCTGAGTTTTCTTTCACAGGGAAAAGGGCCATCATTCACTCCTAGGGCCCTGTGTCCGGGACGGAGCTGCGGACTCCTAAAATTCCTCAGGGAGAGGAATTTCTCCCAGATTGGAAATACCAACTTCTTTGGCTCTGGAAGCTCTTGGAGTGGATAAAGCCTCCTCCCAACTGACATCCAGGAACTGGGGGACTGAGCTTTCTTTCACAGGGAAAAAGGCCTTCCTTCAGGTCCAGGGCCCTGTTTCCAGGATGGGGTGGCCACCTCCTAAAATTCCAAATGGAAAAGGACTTCTTTCAAATGTAAAATACCACCAACTAGGAGTCTGGCTGTTCCTGGACTGCCGAAGCTGACTGTCCTGGTTTAGGGCAAATATTTAGGAGGAAACCTCTGGGGGGTCTCCTCTAGGAAGAGTCAATTCCAATCACCCCTCCCCCTATAGGTCCGGGAAGAATTTCCTTAGAGAAAAGTGGAAAAAACTATTTATTTAACAAATAGAATATTTACAAGCATAGGAAAAATTTGGATAATATGAAAACAATAAAACCTCTCCTTCCTCTGAAGAGATGGTAGATTCAGAGTCCGTCTGAGTCCGGTTCAGTTCTCCAGTGGGGGGGCCGATTGCCGGGCCCGGCTGTAGGAGTCGGCGAGGGGGGGCCCCCCGGGGGTTCCCTGGTGTCTTGGGCCCACGCGATGCCAGCCAGTCCCAGGAAGAGGAAAAAAGGAAAAAATGCCCAGCAAAAGAAACAAAGTCTCTCCCTGCAAAAAGCCGGGAAAAATCCGAGGAAAAACCCTCCGCTGTGAGCTCTTCCAGCACCCACACCAGAGAGAGAGAGAGAGAGAGTAAAAAAAAAAAAAAAGAAAAGAGACAACGCTGTCCGCTGGAATGTAGCCTCTCCGCCCTCTCTCTCAGCCTTGGTTTGTAGGAGTAAAGTATCCTGCAGACAAACAGCGAGTGTTTTTTTTTCCTCCACCTTCACTCTCACTGTCTTCCTTGGACCAACTTAAAGCTGCAGAACTTAATGTCCAGCATAAGCAAGAGGACGATTGGGGATACAAACAGGTCATATGGCCAACCCAGGACAACCACCAACAAGAACTCTTGCTGCTCTTATAGTTCCTAAAGCCTCCTGCAAACTGACACTAAGAAACTGGGGGGCTGACAATTCTTTCACAGGGAAAACGGCTATCGTTACCGTCCAAGGCCCTTTGTCTGGGACGGGGCTGCCGCTTCCTTAAATTTCGGACGGAGAAGGATTTCTCCCAGATGGGGAATACCACAATCAAGAACTCTTGCTGCTTTTGGAGTTCCAAAATCCTCCTGCAAGCTGACATTAAGAAACTGTGGGTCTGAGCTTTCTTTCACAGGGAAAAGGGCCATCGTTCACGTCAAGGTCCCTGTGACCTGGTCGGTGCTGCCTCCTACAACAATTCCACATGGAGAAAGATTTCTTCCTGATCAAAAATACCACCAACTAGGAGGCTTGCTGCTCTTGGAGTGCCAAAGGTTTCCTGAAAAAGGACATTGAGAAACTTGAGGACTGAGCTTTTATTCACAGGGAAAAGGGCCATTGTTTCTGTCAAAGGCCCTGTCTCCGGGATGGGGCTGCCGCCTCCTAATATTCTGCACGGATTAGGATTTCTCCCACCTAGAAAATACCACCAACAAGACTCTTGGTGCTTCTGGAGTTCCAGAAGTGTCCTAAAACCTTATATCCAGAAACTGGGAGTCAGTGCTTTCGTTCACAGGGGTAAGATCCATCGCTGATTTTCAAGGCCCTGTGACTGGGAGGGGGCTTTCACCTCCTAAAATTCCAAACGGCGAAAGATTTCTGCCAGATGGAAAATACCACCAACTAGGACTCCTGCTGCTCTCTGAGTGCCAAAGGCCTTCTTCAAACTGACATCCAGAAACTTGCAAGGCTGAGCTTTCTTTCACAGGGAAAAGGGCCATCGTTCACGTCCAGGGCCCTGCGTCCAGTTAGGGGCATCCGCCTCCTAAAATTCCACACGGAGAAAGATTTCTGCTAGATTCAAAATACCACTAAATGGGACTCTTTCTGCTTCTAGAGTGAAAAGGCTTCCTGCAAACTGTCATAAGAAACTGGGGTGCTGAGCTTTCTTTAACAGGGAAAAGGGCCATCGTTCTTGTCCAGTGCCCTGTGACTGGAAGGGGGTCCGCCTCCTAAAATTCCACCGAGGAAAGGATTTCACCCAGATGGAGAATAAAAACAACTAGGACACGCACTGCTATTGGAGTGCCAAAAGCCTCCTTAAAACTGAAATAAAGAAACTTGGGGTGATCTTTCTTTTACAGGGAAAAGGGCCATTGTTAATGTCCAGGGCCCTATGTTTGGGTGGGGGTTTCTGCCTCCTTAAACTTCGTGAGGAAAGGGATTTCTCCCAGATGGAAAATATCACCATCTATGACTCTGGCTGTTCTTGGAGTGCCAAATGTGACCTGCAAACTGACTTCAGGAATATGGGGCTTATCTTCCTTTTGCAGGGAAAATAGGCATTGTTGACATCCAGGGCCCTGTGACTGGGATGGGGCTGCCGCCTCCAAGAATTCCAAACAGAGAATCATTTCTGCCACATGTAAAATACCACCAACTGGGACTCTGGCTTCTCTTGAAATGCCAAAGGCCGCCTAAACACTGACATCCAGAAACTGGGTGACTGAGAATTCTGTCACAGAGAAAAGGGCCGTCGTTCTTGTTCAGGGCCTTTGACCGAGATGGGGCTGCCGCCTCCTAAAATTCAACACAGAGAAGGATTTCTCCCAGAGACAAAATACCGCCAGCAAGTACTGTGACTTCTCCTAGAGTTTCAAAAGTGTCTTGAAAACCAACATCAAGAAACTGGGGGGCTGAGCTTTCTTTAACAGCAAAAAGGGCCATTGTTCATGGCTAGGGCCCTGTATTTGAATGTGAGTTGCCGCTTCCTGAAACTCCGCACGGAGAAGGATTTCTCCAAGACTGAAAATACCACCAACTAGGAGTCTGGCTGCTCTTGGAGTGCCAAAGGCCTCCTGCAAACTGACATCAAGAAACTTTGGAGCTGATCTTTCTTTCCCAGGGAGAAAGGCCATCATTCATGTCCAGGGCCCTTTGTCTGGGTAGGGACTTCCGTCTCCTCAAATTCCCCATGGAGAAGGATTTCTCCTACGTGGATAATACCACCAAGTAGGACTCTGGCTGCTCTTGGAGTAGCAAAGGCCTCCTAAAAACTAAAGTGCTGAAACTGGGGGACTTAGCTTTCTTTAACAGGGAGAAAGGTCATCTTTAATGTCCAGGGCCCTTTTTCTGGGATGGGGCCACCGCCTCCTAAATTTCTGCACAGAGAACAATTTCTCCCAGATGGAAAATACCGCCATCTATGGTGCTGGTTATTCTTGGAGTTCCACAAGCCTCCAAAAAACTGAAATCAAGAAACTTGAGGGCTGATCTTACTATCCCAGTGAAAAAGACCATTGTTAATGTCCAGGGCCCAGTATCTGTGATGGGGCTTCTGCCTCCTAAAATTCCGCACGAAGAAGGATTTCTCCTACATGGAAAATACTCAAAATTACGACTCTGTCTTCTCTGATTTACCAAAATATGAGTATTGATCTAGTATTGGTACCCAACTAGAGACGGACAAAGAGTCTCTAACAGAGTTGTTAGAAAGTGTATGTTTATTTCAGCGCCGGGCTGCTGTGTGGGATAGCTCCCTAATGTGCAGAGCAAAGCAAAAAACAATACAAGGTCTATTTATTTGCGAGGAGTTTTGAATATTCAAAATACAAACACACATTAATAACATTAATACCTCCCATTCCCCTCTCTGTATGGTAATTAGTTGAATAGTTATTAAGTATGCGTGGTTTGTTCTTTAAATTGAGTCGGTGGTCACATAATTTGAGGGGAGGGCGAGAATGATGAAGTAAAACTTGTCTTCCTCTCTTTGACCGTTCTGCTTTTCCGGCTTTTGACAATACAAATTGCTTTTGAAACACATCCAGTTCTTCTATTTGAATGGGTCTTTTAGGTAGAACGGTTAGTAACTGCTGTTTCTCAATATAAGTAGAGTTGAGCAAATATAAAATGACAAGCAACCAGTTAGTTATACTTTAAGGTTTACTCCCAACTTAATTCTTTGGTTAAACATTAATTAGCTCTAGCTGGGTTTGCTTACTAAATCTATATTAGTTGGTTTCAGCTATACAAACTTTTCTCAAAATCCTAATTTTTAAAGTTACATATTTCAGCTCTTGGAGTAGCAAAGGCCTCCTAAAAACTGAGGTCCAGAAACTGCAGGGCTGATCTTTCCTTCCTAGGGCAAAAGGCCATTGTTCATGTTCAGGGCCCTTTGTCCGGGAAGGGGCTTTTGCCTCCTCAAATTCCGCATAGAGAAGGATTACTCCTACATGGATAATATCACTAACTCGGACTGTGGCTGCTCTTGGTTCAGCAAAAGAGACCCTAAAACTGAAGTCCAGAAACTGAGGGACTGAGCTATCTTTAACAGGAGAAAAGCCATTGTTCATGTCCAGTGCCATTTTTCTGGGATGCGGCTTCTGCCTCCTAAAGGAGAAGGATTTCTCCAAATCAAAAATTCCTCCAACCAGGACTCTGGCTGCACTTGGAGTGCCAAAGGCCTCCTGAAGACTGACTTCAAGAAACTGGGGAGTTTAGCTTTCTTTATCAGGGAAAAGGGCCACCGTTCACGTCCAGGGCCCTGTTACCTGTGGGGTGCTTCTGCCTTCTAAAATTCCACACTGAGAAGGATTTCTGCCAGATGGAAAATATCACCACCTAGGAGTCTGGCTGCTCTTGGAGTCCCAAAGGCCTCCTGTAAACTGAAATCAAGAAACAGGGGGGCTGATTTTTTTTTTTTCCACAGGGAAAATTGTCGTCGTTTATGTCCAGGGCCCTGTTCCCAGGTAGGGCCGACCGCCTCCTAAAATTCCATACAAGGAAGGATTACTGGCAGATGGACAATATGACCAAATAGGACACTGGCTTCTCTGAGATTGCCAACAGTTTCCTGCAAACATTCATCCAGAAACTGGGGGACTGAGCTTCCTTTCACAGGGAAAAGGGCCATTGTTCACGTCCAGGGCCCTGTTTCTTGGAGGCCGCCTGCTTCCTAAAATTCCACATGGAGAAGTATTTCTCCAACATGGAAAATAACGCCATCTATGATGCTGTCTGTTTTTGGAGTGCCAATGGCAACTTGAAAAGTGACATCAAGAAACTGGGTGGCTGAGCTTTCTTTAACAGGGAAAAGGGCCATTCTTTGAGTCCGTGGCCTAGTGTCCGGGATGGGGCTTCTGCCTCCTAAAATTCTACACGGAGAAGGATTTCTCCCAGATGGAAAATACCAACAACAAGGACTCTTGCAGCTTTTGGAGTCCCAAAAGCCTCATTCAAACTGACATGAAGAAACACGGGAGGTCTGATCTTTCTTTCCCAGGGAAAAGGGCCATCGTTCATGTCCAGGGCCCTGTGTCTGGGAAGGGGCTTCTGCCTCCTCAAATTCTGCACAGAGAAGGATTACTCCTACATGGATAATACTACCAAAAAGAGCTCTGGCTGCTGTTGGAGTAGCAATGGCCTCCTAAAAACTAACGTCCAGAAACTTTGGGACTGAGCTTTCTTTCATACGGAATAAGGCCATTGTTAATGTCTAGGGTCCTGTTTCTGGGATGGCGTTGCTGCCTCGTAAAATTCTACATGTAGAAGGATTTCACCCAGATGAAAATACCACAAACTAGAACTCTGGCTGCACTTGGAGTGCCAAAGGCCTCCTGAAGACTGACATCAAGAAACCGGGGAGCTGATCTTTGTTTCCAAGGGAAAGTGGCCGTCGTTCACGTCAAGGGCCCTGTGTCTATGTTTGGGCCATTGCCTCCTAAAATTCCACATGGGGAAGGATTTCTGCCAGATGGAAAATACCACGAACTAGGACTCTTGCAACTTTTAGAGTTCCAAAAGCCTCCTGCAAACAGACATGAAGAAACCTTCAGGCTGATCTTTCTATCCCAGGGTAAAAGACCATCTTTTATGTCCAGGGCCCTGTATCTTTGATGGGGATTCTGCCTCCTAAAATTCCGCATGGAGCAGGATTTCTCCTACATGGAAAATTCCAACAACTAGGACTCTGTCTGTTTTTGGAGTGACAAAGGCCTCCTAAAAACTGAAGTCCAGAAACTGCAGGGCTGATCTTTCTTTCACAGGCAAAAGGGCCATTGTTCATGTCCAGGGCCCTTTGTCCAGGAAGGGGCCTCCGCCTCCTCAAATTCCACTCTAAGAAGGATTTCTTCTACGTGGATAATACCACCAACTAGGACTGTGGTTGCTCTTGGAGTAGCAAAGGCTTCCTAAAAACTGAATTCCAGAAACTGGAGGACTGAGCTTTTTTTCCCCAGGGAAAATGGCCTTCGTTCATGCTCTGGGCCCTTTTTCTTACATTTGGCTGCCTCCTCCTAACCTTTTGCACAGAGCAGGATTTCTCCCACATCGAAAAAACCACAAACTAGGACTTTGGCTGTTCTTGGAGTGCCAAAGGCCTCCTGAAGACTGACATCAAGAAACTGGGGGGTTTACCATTCTTTCACAGGGAAAAGGGCAATCGTTCACATCCCGGCCCCTGTTGCCTGGACGGTGCTGCCGCCTTCTAAAATTCCACACGAATAAATATTTCTGCCAGACTGAAAATATCACCTCCTAGGAGCCTGGCTGCTGTTGGAGTTCCCAAGGCTTCCTGAAAACAGACATCAGGAAACTTGGGGACTGATCTTTCTTTCACAGAGAAAAGGACCATTGCTCACGTCTAGGTAACTGTGTCGGGATGGGGCTTCCACCTCCCAAAATTTCACACAGAGAAGGATTTCTCCCAGATGGAAAATACGACAAACTTGGACTCTTGCTTCTTTTTGAGTCCCAAAAGCCTCCTTCAATTTGTCATCCAGAAACTGGGGGGCTGATTTTTTTTTCACAGGGAAGATTTCCGTCATTCACATCCAGGGCCCTGTGTCTAGGTTTGGGTGACCGCCTCCTAAAATTCCACATGAATAAGTATTTCTGCCAGACGGAAAATGCCCCCAACTAGTACTCCAGCTGATCTTGGTGTGCCAAATGTTTCCTGCAAACTTTCAACAAGAAACTGGGGGGCTGATCTTTCTTTAACAGGGAAAAGGGCCATCATTTATGTCAAGGGCCTTGTTTCTGGGAGGTGGTCCGCCTCCTAAAACTCTGCACGGAGAAAGATTTCTGCCAGATCGAAAATACCACCAACAAGGACTCTTGCAGCTTTTCGAGTTCCAAAAGCCTCCTGAAAACTGGCATCAAGAAACTTGGGGGTTTATCTTTCCTTCACAGGGAGATGGGCCATCATTCACGTCCATGGCATAGTGACAAGGATAGGGTTGCTGCCTCCTAAAATTCCTCACATAGAAGGATTTCTCACCCATGGAAAATACCACAAACTAGGACTCTGGCTGCTCTTGGAATTCCAAAAGACTCCTCAAAACTGACATCCAGAAACTTGGAATCTGAGCCTTCTTTCCCAAGAAGAAAAGGCCATCGCTCATGTCCAGGGCCCTGTTTCTAGGAGGCGGCTGCCACCTCCCAAAATTTTGAACAGAGAATGATTTCTCCCAGATGGAAAATACTACCAACTAGGACTCAGGCTGCTCTTGGAGTCTCAAAGGCATCCTGCAAACTGACATGCAGAAACCAAGGGACTGATCTTTCTTTCACAGAAAAAAGGGTCATCGTTCATGTCCATGGCCTAGTGGCCAGGATAGGGTTTCTGCCTCCTAAAATTCCACACAGAGAAGGATTTCTCCCATATTAAAATACAACAAACTAGGACTCGGGTTTCTCTTGGAATGCCAATGGCCTCCTGCAGATATACATAAAGGAACTGGGGGCATGAGCTTACTTTAACAGGGAAAAGGGCCCTCCTTCATGTCTACGGCCTTGTGACCTGGACGGTGCTGCCGTCTCCTAAAATTCCGCACGGAGAAAGATTACTGCAAGGTAGAAAATATCACCTATTGGGAGTCTTGCTGCTCCCAGAGTGCCAAAGGCTTCCTGCAAGCTGTCACCAAGAAACTGGGGGAATGAGCTTTCTTTCACAGGGAAATGGGCCATCATTCACATCCAGGGCCCTGTGTCTTGCAGGGGGGCCGCATCCTAAAATTCCGCACAGGGAAGTAATTCTCCCAGATGGAGAATAACAACTACTAGGACTCTGGCTGCTCTTGGAGTGCCAAAAGCCTCCTTAAAATTGAAATCAAGATACTTGGGGGCTGATTTTTCTTTAACAGGGAAAAGGGCAATTGTTAATGTCCAGGGCCCTATGTTTTGGTCAGGGTTGCTGCCTTCTAAAACTCTTCGCGGAAAAGGATTTCTCCCAGATTGAAAATACTGCCATCTATGATGCTGGCTGTTCTTAGAGTGCCAAATTGGCCCTGAAAATTGACATGGGGAAACTGGGGGGGCTGATCTTTCTTTCACAGGGAAAAGGGCCATTGTTCACCACCCGGGCCCTGTGACCGGGATGGGGCTGCCGCCTCCAAGAATTCCACACAGAGAATCATTTCTGCCAGATGGAAAATACCACCAGCAAGGACTCTGGCTTCTCTTGAAGTGCCAAAGGCCTCCTAAAAACTGACATCAAGAAACTGGGTGACTGCTCATTCTTACAAAGGGTAAAGGGCCATAGTTCATGTTCAGGGCCCTGTGACCTGGACAGTGTTGCCACCTCCTAAATTTTGGCACAGAGAAAGATTTCTCCCAGAGAGAAAATACTGCCAGCAAGGACTACTGCTTCTCTCAGAGTTGCAAAAGTGTCTTGAAATCCGACATCAAGAAACTGGGGAGATGAGCTTTCTTTACCATGGAAAAGGGCCATTGTTCATGTCCAGGGCCCCGTGTTTTAGAGTGGGTTGCCACTTCCTATAACTCCACGCAGAGAAGGATTTATCAAAGATTTAAATTACAACTAACTAGTAGTCTGGCTGCTCCTGGAGTGCCAAAGGCCTCCTGCTAATTGACATCAAGATACTGGGGAGCTAAACTTTCTTTCACAGTAAAAGGGCCATTGTTCACGTCTATGGCCTAGTCACCAGGATGGGTCTGCCACCTTCTAAAATTCTGCACACAGAAAGATTGTTCCCAGATGGAAAATACTGCCATCTATGACGCTTGCTGCTCTTAGAATCTCAAAGACCTCCTGAAAACTGATATCCAGAAAATGGGAGGCTGATCATTCTTTCTCAGGAAAAAGTGCCACCGTTCACATCCAGGGCCCTGTGTCTGGGACGGGGCTTCTCCCTCCTAAAATTCCAAATGGAGAAGGATTTCTCCAGGATGGAAAATACCACCTACTAAGACCCTGTCTGCTCTTTGAGTGCCAAAGGCGACCTGTAGACTGATGTTAAGAAATTGGGGGGCTGATCTTTTTTTCACAGGGAAACGGACCATTGCTCATATCCAGAGCCCTGTGTCCGGGAGAGGGTGTCCGCCTCCTTAAACTCCATACGAAAAAGAATTTCTCCCAGATGGAAAATACAACCTACTCGGATTCTAGCTGCTCGGTGAGTGCCAAAGGCCTCCTGAAAACTGACATCAAGGAACTGGGGGACTGAGCTTTCTTTCACAGGGACGAGGGCCATCATTCATACTCCGGGCCCTGTGACCGAGACGGGGCTGCCGCCTCCTAAAATTATGCACGGAGAAGGATTTCCCCCAGATATAAAATACCACCAACTAGGACTCTGGGTGCTATTGGCCTTCCAAAGGTTTCCTGCAAAGGGACATGAAGAAACTAGGGGACTGAGCTTTCTTTCACAGGGAAAACAGCCATCGTTACTGTCCAAGGCTCTGTGTCCAGGATAGGGCTGCCTTCTCCTAATATTCAGCACAGATTAGGATTTCTCCCACCTAGAAAACACCACCAACTAGGACTCTGGCTGCTCCTGGAGTGTCAGAAGCATCCTAAAACCTTATATTTGGAAACTTGGAGTCAGAGCATTCTTTCACAGGGAAAAGGGCCATCGTTCAATTTAAGGGGCCCTGCTAGTGTGTGTGTGGGGGGGGTTCTCGCCCCCTAAAATTCTGAACAGTGAAATATTTCTGCCATATGGAAAATATCACCAAATAAGACTGCTGCTGCTCTCTGAGTGCCAAAGACCTCCTGCAAACTGACATCCAGAAACTGGGATGCTGAGCTTTCATTCACAGGGAAAATGGCCATGGTTCCCATCCAGGGCCCTGTCATTGGGAGGGGGCTTTCATCTCCTAAAATTCCACACGGAGAAAGGATTTGTGCCAGATGAAAAATATCACTGTCCTCCTTCGAGAGGCAGGTGTCTGCTAGGGAAGGCAGGAACCTCCCTTGGAATGTAAAATGTGAAACCCTTTGCCTCCAAATTGTTATAAATTTTAAATCAAGGGGCTCTCAGACAGAGATATGAGGATAGGAATAAATATTCTTTACTAACACATAAAACAAAACCTAGCAGTTAATAAAGAAAAAAAACTAAAAGCATAAAACCACAAAACAGAACCAGATACCCAGTACCAGCCTTCTCGGCCCTTTGTTTGGGAGAGGGCTGCCGCCTCCTAAAATTCCGCATGGAGAAGGATTTCTCCCAGATGAAAAATATCACTCTCTAGGACACTGGCTTTTCTTTGAGTGCCCAAAGTGACCTGCAAACTGACATCAAGAAACTGGGGGGATGAGATTTCTTTCACAGGGAAAAGGGCCATCATTCGCATCCAGGGCTCTGCGTCCAGGACGGTGCTTCTGCCTCCTAAAACTCTGCACAGAGAAGTATTTCTCCCAGATGGAAAATACCATTCTCTATTACACCGGCTGTTCTTGGCCTGCCAAAGCTGACCCGCAAACTGACATAATGAAACTGGAGGGCTAAGCTTTCTTACACAGGAAAACAGGCAATTGTTCATGTCCTGGGCCCTGTGTCTTTGAGGGGGTTCCTGCCTCCTAAAATTCTGTGCAGAGAAGGATTTCTAACAGATAGAAAATCCTACCAACTAGGACACTGGCTATGCTTTTGTTCGAAAGGCAACCTGCAAATTTACATCAAGAAACTTGGGGGCTGAGCTTTCTTTCACAGGGAAAAGGGCCATCGATCATGTTCAGGGCCCTTTGACAGGGAAGAGCCTGCTGCCTCCTAAAATTCCACATGGAGAAAGATTTCTGCCAGATGGCAAATACCGCCAAGTAGGACTATGGCTGCTCCTGGTGTACACACAGCCTCCTGCAGAATGAAAACAAGAATCTATGGGGCTTAGCTTTCTTTAACAGGGAAAAGAGCCATGTCCTGATTTCGGACAAATTTTTGGAGGAAACCTCTGGGGAGGGTCTCCTCTAGGAAAAGCCAATTCCAACCACTCGTCCCCCCCAAAGGTTCGGGAAAAATTTCCTTAGAGAAAAGTGGAAAAAACTATTTATTTAACAAATAGAATTTGTGAGCACATAGTGTTTACCTTGGCGTGTCAGGGGCAGTGTGATGTAATCAACCTGCCAAGCCTCTCCATACTTATTTTTGGACCACTGCCCGCCATACCATAGGGGTTTCACTCGTTTTGCCTGTTTAATTGTCGCACATGTCTCACAATCATGGATTACCTGAGAGATGCAGTCCATGGTTAGATCCACCACTCGGTCTTGTGCCCATTTACAGGTGGCATCTCTACCCTGATGGGCCCATCGAGCTAGGAACAATTCTCCCTTGTGTTGCCAATCTAAGTCTATCTTTGACACCTCTGTCTTTGCAGCCTGATCTACCTGCTTGTTGTTCCGGTGTTACTCATTAGCCCGACTCTTGGGGACATGGGCATCTACATGGAGGACTCTCACAGGCAGCTTCTCTATTCAGGCAGTGATGTCTTTCCACTCTTTAGCAGCCCAGATCGGTTTTCCCCTACACT